>JARHVA010001513.1:3132500-3140000 GCA_037957365.1 Torreya grandis
GGTGTGACTTATGCCTATAAGGCTGGTTAAGGAGAGAGCAACTAATTTACTTGGGTGAATAAATTAATTTTGGAATCTTCACTGGTAGGGCACCAATTTGAGATTTTTGGGTTGTTAGGCATATATGGTTGTTGATTACCATTGCAAGTCTATTGGATATGTAATGGTAGGCTCTACTATGCATGCTTATATTCCAACTAATCATGAGTATGGTATAATGAATGAAGGATACATCCACCATATTGATTGGTAAAATGAATTTTAGAGCCTATTGACTACATTTAAATAGATATTATTCTAGTGGTATTATTAATCTACATGGGCATGTGTTCCAAAGAAATTTTCCAAGAATAAAATCACCAATTTTTTTAATGGAGTGGCAAGAAATCTTAAATTTTTGAATTCAATAGCTAATTTTGATTTATAAATCATCTTGGGACAATAGACCAATAAGGGTAACTATTGAGTTGGTATAACACTCTTTATACCAATAAACTTATGTTGCATGAAGAAGTGCTAAAAACATGACATGAATTTTACTGAACAAGGTTAACTCACCTTGAGGAAGGCTAAAAAGGTGGTGTAACTAAGTATAAATGCAAAAAATTACTAAGAAAGCCTTATTAGGTAATGCTAGAATTTTTATAAAAGCTTATAAAATAAGTTACTAATATTATTGTTGATTTACCTTGGGAAATTAAAGGTAATTTATTGTAAAAATAATAATTATTTATTTATTTTATGTAGCTAAATTTGATGGTAGCAATGGAAGGCAATTATATGCCTTTGCTTAATTTTATGTCACTATAGGTGACTGGTTATAGTTCTACAATTTTAAATATAATGTAATGGGTGCTTGGGAAGTACTATTTTATCCGAATCAAGTGGACTTATAATCAGAGACAAAGATGGTTTTGTTGGCTGAAAATGATGATATGGTTATTTTATTGCAACCAATATGCAACATAAAAGCGAATAGGTACTATATTATATAATATTGAGGTGTTGTAAACTCTATGCATTTCAAGTGAATTAATGATTGTGGGAAACTATGATTTTTATGATAATAATATGAAATTCACCCTGAACCTTGGATATATCCACACTTCCTAATACCATGCTATGTAGAAAAAGAAACACTATTCAACCATTGGCATGTTTTGTTCAATTGGGGTAATAATGATAAAAGCTTGTTGTTGGAAATAAAAGGGTGAATGCCTGATATCTGATGATGGGTTGCTTATATGATCCCTCATATGATACTTGAAGTTTGAAATCGTTGGGAAGATTGAGAGTGTAACTCAACCTTAGAGGGATAAGAAGAGGTTAATATGACTAACTTATTTGGGAAATATTAGGAATATTTTGATAGCTGAAATTTTGATATTCTATTAACAACAAACATTATTGAAAATTTGATGTCATCTAGGATGGCATATAAACATTAGTTAAACTAATGGAAATCATGGACCCTTGTGCTTCATATATAAGTGTGCTTAATTATTTTGATGTGAAAATACCTATTTTCACTTGCATTTTCATCTTTTGAGGAGATGCAAAGATCTCCTCATCTAATTTGCATAATGGAATCACCTCTAGCTTTGTGGGCAACCTAGGAAATGAGGTGAATCTCTAGATAGGGCTAGCTCCCTTGGTGTACCACTTTGGATTGAAACTATGAATAAAATTTGGGGTGAAAAGGGAGAATGATAACTGAAATCAAAATAATCTAAGGGATATGATATACCAAATTGACTGATGACATCCAACCATATGCATATTACACTTGAAATCAAAGGAAAAACTAAACATACACTCTCCAATCTAGGACTTATTGCATCAATGTTACATTATGGGGCTCTAGATGAATGTGAAAAGCTAGGAGGACTATACAAGAGGCCTTAAATGGTACTAATGAATATACTAACCAAATTAAACTTTGACATTTCTTGGAACACATCACATGCCCTATAAGAAGTTGCAAATAGGTGAGAGAATGTGACAACCTGCTAAGGAATCCATAGTCTTCACTAAGTAAATTCAACATTTAAGTAAAGAACACTATGAAAAATAATGGAAGAGGTAAAACTTAGTCATTTTATTGATCAAAAGGTATAATAATGAGTAGGTTTTTTCCATACTCAGGTGGAACATCCATACAATGGCCAAAATGACTAGTTCTTATAGAAATTGAGAGAGATAGAGAAAGAGAGAAGTCTAAGGGTCACAAGAACACTTTTAAATCTAAGAGGAGTAGTTAATTGTGCATTTGAGAATTATATGGTATGAACCATTCAATTTTAGGAGATACAAGTGTCAATATAAGTCACAAATTTCATAAAAAGTGGCAAGAAAACTTCTCAACTAGCTCAAAAAAATATCCTCATGATTGGAGTTGTTTTAACATCCCATAACTGATTAGGACCAGGTTTTATGATTTATATTTAGGTTAGGGAAAGATACATGCCTCTCCATGCATTGGTTGCATGTCTGATCTTCTAGAATCAACTAGAAAGGAGCCATCATCATCTGTATTCCAAAAATAACTCCTTTCATGCACACTGCACATTTGGTCTCCAAAATTCCTTCATTTTTTCATGAAAATACATGGGATATATTTAATTACATATTTAAATACCCTCTATAACCTTATAATCATCAGTGATACCTTAAAATGAGCCCACTTAAAGTTTGCCATATTCTTCACTAGCTTGTCCAATATGTTAGTTTTGATTAGGTGAGTTGAAACACCTAGTTGGGGTAATTATAAATTTATTAAAGGCATGAAATTAATATAAATATTTATTTTAAATCTTAATATTTCACCTTAATCTGGTTTCATCTCTTGACTCCTTCTAGAACTTGTAAAACACAAAAAATGGTCAAAAAGAGCCTATTTTGCACCCCATTTATACAAGTATGTACAACTAGATAGCATGTTAAGTATATTTATAGATTAATTTACAATATAAAATAGGTATTATGGTCTAAATATCTCATTATATTGAATCTCCAATTCCATTTTCACAAACTAGTCCTTCACAAGGGCTTTCAAGGGTTGTAGACTTATTTTTTGTCTTAAGGTTGGTTCATAAATTTTAGATGTAAAAAATACAAATAAATTATCAATATATGATCTTAATGAACCCTAATAACATATAAAAATACCTTGGAATCCTATTTGAAACCTCCAAGGAGATATGAGTATCACAACTTGACCTATCGTTCTCTTTTCCTCTTTTCCTACATATTTGAATGGGTTTAAGATCCAAAAGATGACTTATTTGTGTTTTATCTTCCATAAAATAGTTTATTAACATATTTATTTACCCAATTAACATTTATTAATATTATATAAATCATATCTCATCATATAAGTGTGACTGACTCCTCATTTGAACACTATGTCTAGTCATGTCCAATAGGTATACCTGTAACCTCTACTCAAAATAATTTTTTGATTTTTTATTTGCATTAAATAATATATATATAAATATATTTTATTATATACAAAATTTTTCAATTGGGTTTAAATAAATCCTATGGATATAAGTGAAATTTGCCTTTCATTTGGTCCTTTGGGCCTAGAAATGCCTATCATGCATGACTGCAACCTTCGTAGTTTGGGCTAACCTATTAATTTTCACCACTCCGTGATTGGTTTCCTATGTTTTATTATATTTAATTAATATTTTAAAACCTTATATAATTACATATACACCTGTTTTCTTCATCTTATTATCTTATTCTCCTAACCCTATCAATTTTATATGAGGGGAAGTACCCCCTATCTGAGACAAAATAGGGGGTACTTCTCCTATTATCTAAATAAATATAGGTATTTTAATGTCTTTTTAAAGTGATAAGGACATCCCATACAAAAATTAAACCCTTTATCACATGATTTGATCCTACAAACTCTCTAAGACCTAAAACATATTGCTAGTCAAAAGACTGCCTACAGGGTTTGCATTTTGTGAGTTGTGTATGCTTGATTTGGGATTCATATTTTCTTGTTTTTCACTATATGAGAGTGTATAAAATATTAAAAAACATTAAATAAGTAATTATAATTGGTTTATCACCCTCATTCTCTTTTCTTCTTTAAATTCCTTGATTAGCCCAACTACTTGAATAAAACTCTGACTATGTTGTCCTTAAAACATCACACTTGTTGGTGTATTTACATAGGTTAAGTTGTGAAACATTGATAAATTCCTCTTGATACCTTTACATGGCCATTAATAATCTTATCAATTCCTATGTTCACCTATTTGAGCCATAAACACCTTAAGAAATCCAAAATATTTGCTCACTTCTTCTTACAGTCAACTATAATTGACTATGAGGGGTCTTATAGGTGAATGTGCTTAGTTTAGACTTAGTAAAACATATATAGAATTTTTAATCTCCTTAATTTCATTTTATACTTATATTTATTTATCATTTTATCTCTCTATATGTTCCTTTATGTTCATTGTCTACTTATAGTCCATTATATTGCCTATGTTCTTGTCTTAGGGATCATGCATGTAGGTGTATTTTAGCTTATAAGGAATTTATAAATTATTATTATGATCTCATTGAACCTATTTTAGGTCATAAAACCTATAATATCACCTTTAATTCATTTGTATGTTCTTTAGAAGCACAGAACTAAGTTTATTAGTTTGAGACACTTCTCCCCTCAAGACCTTATTTTGGACTGAGCCTATAGGTGGATAAAACCTTTAGTTAGACCTATTAATGATTTTATAATCCTTATATTTTAATAATATTAGGTATCACAACACCTATCTATACTTTTATCCAACTTGAGTGTCTTAGATAACACCCAAACTCCTATGCCGACCCACTTCTTGTATACCCTATTTGTTGTAGGTGCATCTTTCCAGGCATATATATAGATGGTGAGTGTTAATAGGGTTGAAGTATAACATATAACCATTTTTAAGTGATTATTAATGACATTCATACATTATTTATTCAATGGAAACATTCAAACATGAGAGTGTAATTTGCTTGCTCTTCTAGGATACCAAAACCATCTAAAAGACAAAAATGTAGATGTTACTGTGGGGTTTTAGTGTGTTTTAGGGAAATTTTAGACCTTGAAAATTCCCACCTCCAATAGTATCCTGCCTTCCATATTTTTTGGAGTTCCTATTCTATGCATATACTACAATATTTTTTCATCTAAATGCATTAAGAATCCTTTCAATCATGCTACATGATATTATAAAAATCCCTAAGAGCTTTATTTGGTCATTTTAGATAAAGATTCCCTTAAACTTAGTCTATTTCCTTCAAACATGATTCCACATTTCTTATTTCCCTATAAACACTTTTTATGGGTCTATCAAGGATTTGTTTCTATACTAAGGTCTCAATGAAGTGTCTCCTTATATCAACCAATTCACACAACACGTCAATCCCCTGCTAAGCCACCTATAGGTGGGTGTTTTGGCAAGTAAATAGGGAACTAGGTATGAAAAATCTAAAAACATGATTGAATATGAACCTTAAATGCTCTATTCAAACATCATAAATTCACCCCAAACAATTACAAGAAGTTGTAACACACATCTACTTCTCTATACACCAACATGACATCATCAGGGGCCTGCAGGTGTGCATTAGGATGTTCTATGTAGGTAGGATATGGAATTGGTGAGAATATGTTAATGAATAGCTTACAAAACCACTTAAATGTATTTTTCAACGTTTAAAAACATTATTTTCACCAAGTAACACTTGAAACAAGCTCCAACACATATTTCCCAACATGGAAAACACTTGCATATACATTGAATATAATAGACATGGGCATCTCATGATGAAGGTAGCACGATGGATGAGCTTGTGACTACCATTACACCTTTTCCAAGAACCTATATGAACTTTCTACAACTCTTTATGGATTGGATAACTAGAATACCTTGATTACAACTCCATGGACAAGTTGAATAAGCTCATATAGATGATTACAAGTGAAATTGGGTAAAGAGCTAGAAATGGAGGAAAATAAGATTGAAAACAGCCTAAGAGATGACATGGTGAAACCAAAACATGGAAGGAGGTTGTCACATAACCCAATAAATTGTGAAACAAAATTTCCTAGCTATATTAGACCCCTATAAGAGAACACACTTAGCAAACAAGAAGCATCTTAGCTAAAATTGCACATGATGACACCCTCTTGCAAAGTGAGTTGGATTGCTCATATAAACACCATAGAAAATAAAACCAAGAATGGAGACCATGTGGGAAGGAATTATACATCTTATGGATCCAACAACACCAATTGGTTCATAGGGATTTAGTAGAAATGGATAAAAAACTATAGGGTACATGAAATAACTAGTAGATTTGCACAGTCAACTTGTTAGTAATGGTTCAAAAAGCACAATTGATAAATATCTACATTATTATTATTTAAATGAAGGTATCTAATTTTAATACCATGTACCAAAATTATTTGTCTTGAAATTACTTGAGTTCTCCATACTGAGTATAAACCTAAAGGTCACTTCAATCTATCCAAAAAAGCAAGAAATGGGTAAAATGGTTTTGGGTAGAAAATGACACTTCTAGATCAATTCAAGTGTGGATATGAGTGTGGGGAGGCTAAATAGTCATATATCAACATTTTCCAAGTGGCACACTTCTTGAGGAGGCTATACAAGTGTAAATCTCTCTTTTTTCTTTAAGAAAACTAGTCTTTCTTTTGCATAACCCACCATATTTCAGTATTCTCAGTTACTTAAGACTCTTGTGGACACATGGGTCATGAAATCATGTTTTGACACCTTCACATTTCTAAAAAAACCTGTATAAAGCATTAAATTCACTATTTCGACCCTTTAAATGACCTAAAAATGATATAAGGACATAAAAATAATTGACCAAAGATAATATAACATTTGTTGACATCAATTAACCTATAAAATACCTCATGAAAATATATTGTACCCCCTTATAGACATAAATAGTTTTGCCTATAGGTGCCCTGATTTGATTAAAAAGTCAAATTTGGTCAACAATACCTTCACATAAATTATCAAAACATTTGAATCAACATGTGTTTCATAGTCTTTGTGATTCCTTCATGCCTGGAGACTAATTTATGTTTTGCAACCCCTCTGTGATACTTGAAGGTAATCAACCATGTGAACCCTATAATTACTCTACGTCACCAACATTATTGTATGAATATTTCATATTTATGTCATGAACTAAGTGTGACCTCAAGTTGTTAACTTGCTAATATGTGGTAATGTGATCATAAACTAATTTTGTGATGTAACTTTACCATCTTTAAATCAACCTTTATTAATTCAAAATTTCCAAGATATAGTGTTGTATTATGTGTTGTAACCCTACATTGCTTCTCGAGTAATGAACATTTACGCAAGTGTGAGGTTAAGGGTGGAAAATCACTATATATACATTGATATAGGCTAGGAATGAGATAGGAAGTAGATCCTCTCATAAGTTTAA
>JARHVA010001513.1:3145000-3220000 GCA_037957365.1 Torreya grandis
ATGTTAAATATGGATTATGTTTTCCTACTCTAATGGTGTTGTTAATAAGAATTAGATTAAGACTTGGGCTTTTATATGGAATATGATTTAAAACCTTGATTTCTTGACTTGTGGTTGTTCAAAACTCATATACTATTATAAGTAACATCTGGTGGTTTAATTATTAAATCATGCCCCTATTTTTCCATAAAGTTTGATGATTCCTAATTTGGGATATTACATTACTATTTGAATAATAATTCTCTTGAATCTAAACTTCCATGGTTAATGATTATTAAATTTTTAAATGAGGTGTTGATTTATTTTAAAATTAGTTATTACAATTGTATCCTCTAATGGGTAAATGGACAAGCCTAGTTATGTTGTATCTAGAAATTATTGAATTACAAATATTGTGTATATATTAATTTATTAAGTATTGGTGTAAGTATATATATTTATAATAACATTTTAGACTTCGTGATTATAAATTTGTCATAAGGATATTTGAATAATAATACTAGAATGTTTAGCAGGAAGCATGCAACTGCCAAATGTAAGTTGACCCATATTGACACTTTTTAGTATAGGACTTAGACAAAAGGGATTGATGTGATGCAAGGAATGTATTATTAAGTGTCATATTCCTTAGTGGATCAATTCAATGAATGGTTTAATTCCTTATTGGAATCAAAATTACATCCTTAATAAATATATCAAAAATGAGCTTATATTATCTAAGTCAACTTGCATACGAATAAGTAATTATAAGTTGTAACATCATATTTTTAGATCATTAACATAAACTTACATGGGGTGTAAATGTTGTTGGATCATGAAAAAAGTGAAATGTTGTAAAATACCTTCACTTGATATGGGGAAGGAAATTCATAGGAAATTGATTTTATATCTTGGGTATGCAACTTCATCAAGCTCAAGATTGCATATAAGGAAATTAATTCCTTGATGTAATGGCTCTTTTCTCATTAACTATTCCTAGTTATGATTATTGGTCCTTGTTTATTATCATCCCTCATCAGTTAATAGAAATATTTATCTAATAATTAATTCATTAGTTGGAATCATTTTTATCTCTTTGTGTTGGAACATTATTGAATCAATAATTTATTGGACCTTAGCAGTCTATTAATTTGACATACTTATCATATCACAAAATCTTCAAGACTAGCATTCCAAGGAAATATTCATGTCAAGACAATAAAAATCACTTTGTGTTGTAACTTTGAAATGGTTTTATATTCAAATGGTATAATCATACTAAAGTATGGCAATATATCTTGTTAATGAATATAGGTTGAGAAGTGTTTGTAACAAATTCATAAATAAACCTTAATGATAAGGTCATTTAGAATGTGGCCAATTAATGGCTCAAATCCCTTGATGAAACTAATAATGTTACTACTTTCTTAATTAGGGATACCATAATCTTGAATTTAGATATCTCAGTTGAAGTAAATTTGAATTGAGAGAAAAAAATGTTGGTCCCTTTATACATATATTCAGATTTTAACTATCAGAATGGTTTTTTAACTAGGTAAAAATCCATGATTAAATTTTTTTTTGGGTTGTTTTGGGTTCATTTTAATTAAAAACCATATAGTGGGATCCACCCCTTCTCTCAAAGATGATTACTTTAGTTATAATATCTTAAATGATATTGACATTTACAAGGGGCCTTTTTTCAAAAACCTAAAAAGGAATTCAATCTAATGGTGGATGTGTTTAAGGGACATTTCATTATATTACATTCAAGTTCAAAACGTTGTCCAATATGGATAGATAAAGCCAAAAAGACATTTATCTTGAAATGTATTATAAAAATGAGGATCAAATGGTGATAATTATATGGTGGAGACATGGCGGGAAAGAAAGAGAAGAAAAATATTTGTGTCATAATTGTTTGTCTTCAACTCAAAATTTAAAATAATAAAAGGAAAGAATAAAAAAATCAATGTCAATAGAATAATTTGGGCATGGGAGCAAAAAATATTATGTGTTGGAAAGAAACTTAAAATTTACAAAAAAATATATGTTTCCATTAAGGCCTACATTACACTACTTGAAGAGGTAATCAAAGCCAAAGTGAATCAATAAATGATTAATATATAATATATTTAAAAAATGGTTGTTATATTGAACATCATATGTCATATCATCTTGGCCTAATATGTGGGTTTTTTGAAATTTCTATTCAAAATCATGCTCTTAATAGAGCCTATTATTACAATAGTTTTTTAAACAATAAATAGTAATGATAATTTTCAACAACTTCTTGTATCAATTGGACAATCTATGAATGCATTATCTATGTTTAATTATGTAGATGAATCATTGCCATTTATAATGTGTGGTAAAAATGTTAATAGTGAATGGTATGTCTAGTATCACTTTTTAAATGTTAATCCTTTTTATTTTATTTACTAATGCAAGGAAATATATTGTAAATATTATGGTTATTTTAATGAACAAGTGATCGTTTATTATTTTTTAACATTTTTTAAATACCATGCAAACAATACTTATTTTAATTAATTTTATAAGCTTTTATTGAACTAGTGGGTTTGATTTCTACAATACCCAAACTCTACTTACAAATAAAAACATCATTTTTGAATTGAGATTATATATGAAACATTGGAATGATATAGATGTAAAGTAGTTAATTATATACATTAGACTTTTTTTTTCAAAATTTAAATTATTTTCTTAAAAATATAAGAATAAGAAAAGTATTTAAAATATAAGAATAGGAAATATTAATTAAACTAACCAAAACAATTCATGATATGGATCACCAATATGAGCCCTTCATCTTGTCAAAGACTAAGGGTGGAGGATGCTTCTCAAAATATATGAAGAGGGATTAATATGATCCCTTCATATTTCATGCAATATAGAGGGTAGATAATGCCCCTCAAAAATATATTGAGGGATGAAATGATAGCCCTCCATTTTGTTTCCAATATTGAAGGTGGAGAATCCTTCTCGAAAATATCTTAAAAGGTGGAATGAAGGCCGTCTATCTTGTCTCCAAGATGAAGTGTGGAGAATTCTCCATGGAAAGTACCACACATGAGGTGGAAAAGGGAGAAATTGAATAAAAAGAAATTAGAAATTCAAATTCCATAGAATTTATAGTTATAGGAAATATTAATTAAACTAACCAAAAAGATTAATTTAATTAATATGATATGAATTTGTTTGATTTGATTGCAATAAGAGGAATTGATTAATTAACTAGAGAGATGAAAATAACCAGCGGTGATGAGAAATATGGCTAGAGTGGTAATTTAATGATATAGTATGGTGAATTGGCATAATTAGGGATGCACATATGTATTTCATAACATTTACATCCAATGTGTAGACAAAATTGGGATGTTTAGTGATTTCTAGGATTCATTCACAATGTTGTAAAGGGTCACTTTTATTTTCATAAAATTTGTTTCACTTATCATTTTGGACATAGAAGTGGTGAAAATGGAGTGTTTACATTTTTTCACTATTTGAAAAGGTGTTATGAGACACTAGAAGAAGAAAAATATTTTTAAAGAATGAAAAAGATGAAATAAGAAGGATGAAAATTTAGATGAAGAAATAATGGATGTTGTAATTTCATCATTCCCAGCCAATAGATGTGGGAGATTGAATGGAAAGATAAGGCTATGATTTGGATGAAATTAGTTAGGTATTATTTCCCCTCGAGAGGGAATTAATGTATGAAGGATGTGGATGGCTCTCAAAAAAGAGAGGAAGAAGCTAGAACATAAGATAAGATTAACCTATGGACAATATTATACCACTTGAGCTAACACTTTCATACTTTGATTTTTTATGATGATGAATTGATTTGACCCAAACAAGGCATAATTAGGGAAGTATACATTAAAAAAATATGATACACACTTTGAAAAATCCCAAATAGATGAATGTTGTGAGCATGGAATGATAATTTACCCCAAATAGGGTAGAATTAATTTGTTTTGCCCCAAATAGGGTGAATTTGATTTTATGAATTGATAGAGTGATTGATTGGAAAGCATAGATCATTGATTTAACTTATTACATATATTTATTATGATATTAATGACTATATTTGATTAGTTGACATAAACATGTGTGATAATGGAATAATGATTTTTTGAAGAAGTAAAAAAAACCCAACACACAAGAATGCTCAAAGTGATGAAATACTAGAGAATAAAAATATATATAATGATCAAATAATTATATGATAATATTGGAATAATATGGATATTAATAAAAATAAAACAAGGCTGGCTAAGCTAACCTCAAAAAATAGTTGGTACTAAGTGTTGTCTACATAGTCTTAAAAGACCTTAGGCTGATGTCGTTCTCCCAAAAATTAGGAGAAAATATGATGAAAAATAGAATATATGATTAGAATAATAATAATGGTTGATCAATGTGTATGACTCTATTTTACATTCTTATTTGGAGATGCATATTCAGATGAGCCTATATGTAGCCAAAAAATTTAAGTTTTTTTATTTGATCATAGAAAATGGGATGATGTGATGTAGTCAAAGATGACCAAAATGATTGGATTGGATAATAAGTGATGAGGCAAGGGGAGATATTACCACTGTGACATTTCCAATTTAAGATCTATGGTAGTTTATTTTTAATTTTACACATAATAATATATATCATGATATAAAACACCATGATGACTAGCCCCAATGTGCATATGGATTGACCCTTGATATAATAGACAACTAGAAATAATACACCAATGATAAAAACCATGATGATAATGCTAACATATGCTAATGGATGGACTCAAGCACATGTGCATGACAAGGGACACCATGGTGATGACCTTATGTTTTATCCTTTTAGGAAATTAATTAGTTTAATTCCTAATTAAATAAAGGGTATGATTAATCTAAATTAGTAAATAAATATGCTTTGATTAACCTACTGATTTATGGAAATAGATAGTATTTTAAATTTTTTCTAAATATAGAAATAAGAAAGAGAATATTCAACTTAGATTATGTTTTACTATTCTAGACTGAGATGAATTCTAATACTAGAGGAGAAAGACTAGGAAATAGGCTTGAATAGGCCTATAAACTTCATTTCTAAGCTAGATAATAGCACCATAAAGTGGATACCCTACTATCTAGTGCTAGTGTGCTAAGGGTAAGATATTTCTAAGTTCTATTTGGAATGCCTATGTTACCTTGTCACTAAAATTTTAGGATCTAGGGCCTCGTGGAGCTTGTTGTGTGTCTATTTCAATATTTGATCTTCTTAGGAGCTCTTAATACTTTAACTTGAATGCAAACTTGGAAAAAGAGAGGGGGGTTAGTGTGTAAAAAATACACTAGATGCACTTCACACCCCATGTGTGGGCACACTAACTACATACCAATACTATAAAGAGGGATCAAGCTAATGTAGTTCTCCCATTAAAGTACTTGGTGCAAACACTATGTGATGTATGCAACTATATGTGAAACTAGATGTACTTTGGATGATGAGGGACTAGTTTTGATGATTAAATGAGCTTGGAATAATCTTTGAAGGATGTATGCAGAGAATAGGGAAGAATGCTTAAGTTTAATTACTTTATTTCTTGTGAATGAGTGCCAACCCTTATAAATACACAATGAATGGAATTTTATAGAGAAACTAATGTTTTTGGGTTACATGAGCTTGTATTAGGCTAAAAGGGCAAAAGATAAGGATCTAGGGAAATCTGATCGGTTGAGTCTAAAGTGAATTTAGATAATAGCACTAGAAATAAGACACCTAGGTTTTAGCACTAGTGTCCAAATTTGGTGCTAATTTCCTATAAGGATGAGACCTCAAGGGATAGATCTGGATTTGAGAAGGCTTCCTAGGTCTAAAAAACCTAAGTCTGGGAAGCTACAAATGATTGGGAATAAGTGAAAACCTAATTGAGAATGGTTGTGTGAGCAAGAGAGATGACCTATAGGTTATGTGATATTAGCTATGCCTAAGTCATCCAATTTCACATTTTATATGACTACATTCCCCCCCTTTATTTTAATGATGGAAAAAAGTGAAATACTAGGATAGAGGAAAAATAAAATCATACCTAGACTTACCTGTTAAGGGAGAAGCTCATGAAGCTTGTGTTTTGTTGGATGTACATATAAAGAGCATAGTATTAAGTGTGAATCTACAAATGAAAACATAAAGTAGATTAGTTCTTACTAGATATGCTATATCTAAAATAAGAACATAAAAAAGCTAAGGATAGAGAAAGGAATGAACATGCATCACTGGGTATGCAAACCAATACCAAACTTTTTGCGATGTTGAGTAAGGTTGAGTAATGATGGATGTGTTGAGTGATATTGTAGCAAAATTCATATCATGAATAGATCTGAGTGCTTAATTCCCTATAAAGTGGCTCAAGAATGCAAAGGCTAGACTTTGTCTCCATCTTCACCTATTAAGTGAATCTAGATGATCTTTCATGTGATAATCGATGTCTAGATTGTGTGTCTAATCCCTCTAAATAGGTGGCTCAATAATACAAAGGTTAGCTATACCTTTCACTCCATTTTTGCCCCATGATTTTAATCTCATGAAGTAATACCAATATATAATGGATTTCATATGAGATGGCTCTTAAATCCCATGAATGTACTATGATCTAAAAATGTGGTATGGATAACTTGAATGTATGATAGAAACTAGGCCACTCTTGGCCATTTCAAAAGATGGAGGTTAGGCTTGTAGGAAAGCCACTCTAAAACTAATGTATTATGCTTATATGAAAGCCAACTCAAGAACTCAGGTACTCAAAAAGATAAACTTATAATAAAGTTTAACTTGAATGAAATTTCAACCACTTGTAGATGGTGTAAGGCACATAACTACTGAGAATGCTTGAAATAAAATGAACTCAAAAAATGAGAGAGAAGGTCAATGTACCATGCACATTACCCCTAATTATTGATGTTTGAAACATGGATTTTGATTTAGAAGTTATGAAAACTACCTAGTATAAATTGGAAGTGAGAACCATCATGCCATGCATGATAACCCCCTATATCTAAGAAACTATATTTGAAACTATTGAATTTGACTAATCTAGAAGTGTAAAAACTATCCCTAAACTAAAATTTTTGCCTATTTTTAGAAACCCTAAGAATTTTGATGCTTAGATAGAAGTGTCAAAATTTAGACACCCCTATTTTTGGTGTTAATGTCCCTTTTAGGTGATATTATCCATTTATAGTGCTAATGTCTATTTTTGGTGCTACTATCCTATGTGAAATCTGATAATTGATCTAAAACTGTGACTATTTTTTATTCTAATTTATTTGGTTTGACCTATGGATTTTGTGTTGAGTGTTCTAAATGCTATTATTTTGACTATTAAGAGCTTTGGTCTCTATGACAAACCCCTATTTTATTCCCCCTCTTCTGAGGGTAAGAATGATGAACCTACCATGACTACCCTAAGAATAAAAATAGTCTCATAAGTGTGTTAAGTTGTATAGATATAACATTAATATTTCGACAAGATGTTTTCTAGATATAGAAATGTTTGTATTTGATATATTATTAGATCAAAATGGGTATGCCTATATAGATATAACAATGTATAAGCATGTGCATGAAACTAAACTAGATTTACAAAAGTTAGATGTTAGTTGTTAGTTGGAGGGATGGAGCATGATGTCTATATTGGCATCCAAGAAAGAAAGGTAAATGCATGATATGGATCATGGAATTACACACATTTGAAGATGAAAACAATAAAACAAGCATGTGAAGAAATAATCAAGAATAACATTAGAGAGTGGCCAAGGGACCAAACAAACAAGGGACATGTGCACATGCCACTCAAACTAGAAGACAAGCATGAAAGTCATGTTCAAATTCTATATACACATACAATTGAAGAAAATAATGTTGGAATTTGGGACACAAAAACATGGAAGAGTACAAACAAAGGACATTGGCAAATTTCCTAAGGCACACACATGAATAGAAGCAAAGGACATTGGCAAATGTACTAAGGCACAAACAAGAGACAAGTTGGAATTAGAAATGAAATCACACAAGCTACACTAATAAAGTAGAGAAAGCATGTAAATAACTAAGAAGAAATACAAACACATCTAACTAATCAAAGCAAATGTGAAAGTATGAAAAACATGTATAGTACAAGACTAAGTAAATACTAAGAGATACACAAGTGCTAGATACTAATGAAATATATATATATATATATATATATATATATATATATAAGCTATGAAGTGATGTTCATTAGCATGATAACTCAAAGTGTGTAGTGTAAGAATGACACAACTTGAATGGTGTAGCAATGTAAAAGATGCCCCCAATGGGTATATATATCATTGTATGTCTCAAAATGTAGAAGTAAGAATACCCCCTCTATGGGTAAAATGAAGTAATCAAGAATCTAGATATCACTGTACACACTCCAAAGAGATCAAGTGAAGTATGGTAATTTATAAAATCAACATACAATAGCATGAAATAACAAATATAAGTCCTATCATGATAGTAGTAATCCAATACATGGAGGATGAATAAAATCAAAATGTTTTTGGTGTTTTTGATATATTTGAATGTTTTTGTATTTTGAACTATTTAAAGCTATATACAAGTAATCTAGGGGAAAAAATACTAATCGATGAATCTTGAATGAGACTCCCTATCATGGTGTATTGTGTCAAACAACTAAATCATGTATGATCATAAGGCATGAGTGTATATCCAAGATTATGAAGATGTTATGTGTGTATGATGTAACTACTCTAAAATCTATGAAGTGGAAACCAATATGGGTTCCCCCTATAAATATAAGAAGTGGATGCAACTATAAGGCTCTTAAGGACCCATCTAAAAGTAGGAAAAGGAGATCTTAGAGTAGGTGCTCTCTATGTAGCTGTATGATATCTCAATGTAACTACTCAAGGTATGAATACTATAGCTAGAAGTTGTCTAGAGTCTTCTATCTATGGGGGTGTATGAACCTAATTTACTATAAATTAGTGTCATGCCTATGGCTATATCTAATGTGGAAGTGGAACTAAAACTAGAGAAGAAACTAAAATTGGTGACAAAACTGTAATTGGTGACTACAATTTGGTAGATGGATCTAAAGTGGGGAGTGGTCGTTCTTAAGGAAATCCACTAACTATAATAAATTGATTAGTGTGAATTAATTTCATGTATCTATGAACTATAAAGGGTACTACTCAATTTTTTTGAATCTATGGGTGACCAAGTAACATATAAAAAATCTTGTGTTGGGCACTATAGTGAAATGTGTGGTCACATGTGTGGGACCAACTTGTAGAGGAAGTGTAATCTCACCCAATAAAATCTATATGTGCCCACTAAACCCATTGATAACTATATTTTTAGGATTTATATCCTATGTTTAATAACCCAACTACTGCAATAATGTAATGGTGCACATGTTGACACTAGAACCATTATCGATGAGAACACTATGAATGGGTTGATTATGAATATGTGACCTGATAAAAAGTGCATTGTAATTTAAATCATCATCTACAATATCTTGATCTGAGAATGATATATAAGGTCTAGCTAGAACTATAAACTCATACACACCAATCATACCACTCAAAGGATGTGACTCAATTGAAGATGCTTGGTATGTATTAGGTGGAGGATGTGCATGGTATGCATGGTGAACCCTTAATGTGTCCCCTTTCTATTATTTAAAATGTTATGTAAATAGATCTAAGAAGACTTTTAAAGCTTTATCTTTTATTGGCTTTGCCTTTAGAGGATCAATTGAAGTCCCAAAATCAAGTAGATTATCATATATCAAGTCATGTATCTTATGTTAAAAACTGATGCATCTATTTTTAGCATGTCCTAGTGCCTTATGAAAATAAAAAAATCCATGCTGATCACATCCCTATGAAAGAGGTTTTTTTTTATATAATTCTTGAATAGGAGGGAGGGATATGATGTTATATTCTAATAACTATTGTACAACCCTAGCTAGAGAAACTGGTATATTGGTGAATGCATGATGAGATATTGCTGATAGAACCACACACTAAGGGGGCTCTAAAGGTACATTGACTATTGGTTGATTTTAATTATTATTGTCACTAATTTTGACCTTATATATCACTTTACTATTACTCTTATTATTTTTGTCTACAATATTTGAATACTTGAGTTTTCCCATTGAAATTAACTTGACTTTTCATTCCTTTAGTGTATGACACAATTTATTGAAGGAAGAGAATCTTTTGAACATGATTGATTCCTAAAGTGTTGGAAGAAGGATCTATTTGAATATATCTTATAATTTTTGATCTATCATGGGACTAGTCATCTTAGCCAAGATGGTCTTATATCAAAGAACATTATTTATGAGGTGCTCATTAGGTTTATGTTTCTATTATGTAATTTGTCCATATGAAACCTAATCTTCAATGTTGATACTAGAATGTGCTAGGAACATGTCTACTAAAGGATTAAAAGCTATGAACAATGATTCGATAGACTATAAAATCATTATAGTGCATAATCCTTTAGGCTCCATGGAAATAACTTGGTAAGTAACCAATCATTGGGTACATAATCCAAGCATGATGCTTGAAATGCTCTCAAATGTGTCTCTAGATCACCCTTGCCATCATATAGAGTAAGCTTGGGTTGAACAAAACTAGGTGGAAAGGGTGTAAAAGCAATGTGGCATGCCAATGATATATGTAGTAAAGCAAAAGAATCCAATGCCTGTGTAGGTCTAGTAACACCTTACTCAAGATGTTGCACCTTGGATTGAAGAGATCTTATCTCTTTCACAAGGGCTACCACATCAGGAGATATGGATGTACTAGCTATAGTTAGTGGCATAGAAGAATGTTGGGCTACTATAGGGGGTTGTTGTGACATAATTTCCCCCATAGTGTCATTTACAATTGAGTGCTATATGTTTTGGGAAGATTGACCATTGTTCACTTACTGTTGCTCCTCTTGTAGAATTTTGAGCGTGTCATCTTGTAATTCTAGATGTTTGGTTAAGATATTTTGAAGGTCTCTTTTGTCAATTTCATCAATTATGGTATATTGGGCCATTATCAAAGTAGGAAAAAAAATTGAAATATGTTTCAAATTTTTATAATAAGTTTTAATAGGCAATGTGCTAGAGATGGAAAGAAGTGAATGTAAGAAACACAAAGTCCTAATAATAGTTAATTAGAAATTATGGAAAAAGGATAAATAGCATGAAAACATGTAAGGTGATACCTCAACAATCAAAAAGGAGGTAGTATATAAAAATAGGGATTTTTAAAAAATGTTTGTGCAAAATATTATGAATTTGTGAATTTTAAATTTATTTTCTAAGTTTGATATGCAACTAAAATTTTAAAAAATAATGAGAAAAGTATAAGAAATTAATTAAAAAGTACTAGGGTTTGAATGATTTTTTTCAAAATTAGTGTAGTAATTCAAAAAAAATTAGAAAATTTGTAGTTTTAAGTTTGAAAAATTGAGTAAAAATCTGAAAATACTCCTAAAATTAGCAATATATTTTTTCTATTGGTTTGAAACTAGTTTTATGCAAAAAGGACTTAGTATGTGAAAACTAGGGTTTGAGTGAATTTATTGAAAATATTTCAATTAAATTGTAATTTTTGATTTTAAAATAAAATAAAAACTAAGAAAATATTGAAAAAAATAAAAAATAATTATCCCTAGGGTTTCTAAGGTTTCTAGATTAGAAGGTTGCATGTTCAATTCACGTCAGGTTCACCAAATGTTTTATCCTTTTAGGAAATTAATTGGTTTAATTAATAATTAAATAAATGGTATGAGTAATGTAAATCTATAAATAAATATGCTTTGATTAACCTACTAATTTATGGAAATAGATAGTATTTTACCTTTTTCTAAATATAGCCATAGGAAAGAGAATATTCAACTTAGCTTATTTTTTACTATTCTAGAATGAGACAAAGTCTGATTTTAGAGGAGTAGGAATGGTAAATAGGCTAAAATAGTCATTTAATATTCATTTCTGAGTTGGATAGTAGCATCGTAAATTGGACACCTTACTATTTGGCACTATAGTCCTTCTCTAGTGCTAGTGTCCTAAGGGTAAGAGCTTTTCGGGTTTTGTTTGAAATGTCAATGTTACCCTATCACTAAATTTTTAGGATTTGGGACATAAAAAATCTCATTGTGTGAATTTTTTAATCTTTGATCCTCTTAGGAGCTCCTAGTACTTGAAATTGAATGTAAACTTGGGAAAAGAGAGGGGGGTTAGTGTGTAAAAGATATACTGGATGCACTTCACACCCTATTTTTGGGCACACTACCTACATATAAATACTCCAAAGAGGGATAAAGCTAATGTAGTTCTCCTATTGAATTTTTTGGTGTAAATACTATGTGATGTATGCAACTAGATGTACCTTGGATGACTAAGGACTAGTTTTGATACTTGAATGAGCTTGAAATAGTCTTGGAAGGTTGTATGCAAATAATAGGGAAGAGGGCTTAAGTGTAATTTCTTGTATGCTTGTTTCTTTCCTATGAATGAGTGCCAATGCTTCTAAATGGATAATGAATAGCCTTTTATAGTTAAACTAATGTTTTTAGGTTGGATAAGCTTATATTAGGCTGATAAGGGAATAGATAAGGATTCAAGAAAATCTAATCATTTGAGTCTAAAGTGGATTTGGACAATAGTGTCAGAAATAAGACACCCTAGGTTTTGATGCTAGTGTCCAACTTTGGTGCTAATTTACTATAAGGATAAGACCTAGGGGGGATAGATCTAGGTCTAAGAAGGTTGCTTGGGTCTCAAAAATCTAAGTTTGGGAAGCTATGAATGATTGGGAATTAGTGAAAACCTAGCTGAGAAGGGTTGTAAGAGTAAGAGAGAGGACCTATAGGTTATGTGCTATTAACCATGCATAAGTCATCTAATTTCCCATTTTATATGACTACACCTTACTATCATAATGGATTGAGTCAAGACAATAAAAAAATAAAACAAACAAGAAAACACATAAATAAGAAAACAAAAAGTAATAAAAAGTGTCTTGTCATGAATCAAGTCAAAATACACATGATAAAATCAATGGTAATGATGGAATCAAGGATACATGTAATGGGAAGAAGTGGGAATAAAACATCCTAAAATAAGTTGCACACTTAAACCCACCCTAAACAGGGTGGAAACAATGAGCTTGAATTAGATTGATTTGATTTGACTTTGCCCCAAATAAGGTAAATTTGGGGAAACACACATCCTAATGGTAGATTATTCGATTTGATTAAGATTGATCAAGGATTATTAACTAGACTTAATACAAAACAAATATTTTTGGATTTTGTGGTTATATTTTTTTTGGAGATTTTGACTTTTTTTATTTTTAAGATGTTTTAATGCTAAGAATGTTTTTGAGTTTTTAAAATCTTAACTCAAAACATAATTATGATATGTAGAATGATTTGACTCACAAAATAGTGAGAGAATACATTTAAGGGTGGTTGAGCTGACCTTAAAAAATTGAGTGTTGTGTATATAGTCCAAACATACCTCAAACCTCTATAGTTCAACTTAAACTAGGAGTAGAATAATAGGGAATGAAATATGATTAAGATGATCATGATTGAGATTGGATTGAAGTTTATGGAGAATGTTTAACTCTCAAAACAAAGAGATTATGGGATAAAGGATGGTTGAACTGACCTCTAAAAACTGAGCACTACCTACATAGTCTAATTGGACCTCAAGACATTATAGTTTGATAGAAAAATTGGGAATATATTATGATAAATATGATCAAAAAAGTAAAAATAATTTAGATTGAATGATTTAACTCATAAAAAGGTGAGAGCATGAAAAAGAAAGAATTGGTCCCACTCATGAGATGTACTCATGAGGAAATAAAATCACCTATTAGGTACTTCAATATGTACCACCTAGATATGAGTGAATGGAAATAAATTTTGACTAACATGATGATAACTAATCAATGATGTCATATTATAAAGGGGCATAAAAGGTGAAACTTTTGGGAATTGAACTGTGTAACTTTTTAAGGTTTTATGTAAGGTAATATTTGGATGTTTAGAGATTTTGGGAATATTGAATGTTTAGGAATTTTTAGAATATTTGAAAGTTAATAAATTTTTTGAAAATTATATAAACAAGATAATTTAAAAAAATAATATGTGAGATATGAGAAATGATAGTCTCAAAAACATCTATCAAAAGGATGAATGACTACAGGTGCAATGAATCACCAACAAATAGGAAATGTGAAAAGGTCATCCATATGCAAGTAAATGAGGAAATCAAAGAGTACTATTAAACTAAAACTTATAATGGGAAAATTTCTTCAATTATAATATTAAATCAAGATAAAAAGGGATTAAATTAAGTAATGTAAATAGGAAGGTCCAAAAAATCAAGGGAGCTATAAAAGTCCTACAAGTAGGAAAATCATGAAGTTTAATATTTTTGACTTTTCACTTGCAAAGAGATTATGACACAAATAATTCTATAACTCTACTTTTATCCTAATGAATTTACTCTAAATTCACTTGTTGTACATGTTTAATATTAACCTACTTAGGGTGGTAATAGAAAAAAGGGGGTTGACAAAATAGTTATTGGATGCCTTGAAGCAAGGGTAAAAAGGAGAAAGGATACAAAATGGAGAAGAGATGCCCCTAAATAGGGACATTCAAACACAAGATCTCAATAAACTTAAGAATAAAAATGATTATGATGCATAATGCTATTTTGATCATCGAGTTCATACCCATTTGGATTATAAAATTTATATGCACTTGATCCTTATCTAGCTATGACAATGAAGGGGCCCAAACAATTGAGTTCAAACTTACTTCTCTTCTCCCACTAAACATTAGTGTTTTTTTAATTTTATTTTAACACAATATCACTAATTTTAAAATATATATATATATATATATATATATATATATATATAATTCACTTGTTATAACCATGACCTATCCAATTTTGATATGAATTTAGGTGATTAAGGGTGTTTATCCATTTCTTATCTAGGATCTCCAACTATGCTAATCTATCAACTCGATAATATTCCTCATCAAGAATGTCCTATAATGAAATATACAAGGAGTGAATCTCGATATCAATAGGAAGGATTGATTTATATCCATAGACTAGGGTATACGGTGTCTCACTAGTGGGGGTGTGAACATTAGTGTAATATACCCAAAAGGATGGGAATATTTTCAAATTCCAATCATAGCCAACATAATCAATAATTTTTTTAAGAATTTTGATAATGGTTTTAGGATTCCTCAATTTGGACATTACCTTGGGGGTAATAGGGAGTGGAAAATTGGTGATTAATATGTAATTTTAAATAGATGGCTAAAACATCCTTATTTTTAAAGGACATTATATTATCCACTATGATAGTGGAAGGAATGCCATAAATACCAATAAGTTGGTTTAGTATGAATTTATAAATCTACTTACCAGTTACATAATTGAGAGGGATTGCATCTACCCATTTAGTGAGATAGTTGGTAAAAATGAGGATATGATTATGTCCATTTAAAGAGGTGGGATTAATTTTTCCCATGAGATAAATCCCCCATGTAGAAAATGGCCAAAAAATTATAACTAGTGGAAGCACCCATACTAGAGCATAAATAAATTTACCATGTTTTTGACATACCACACATTTATTGACATAATCACATGCATCTACTTACATAGTGGATCAATATTAACCAGTGTGAAGGAGAATTTTAGATAGGACCACATCATTAGTGTGGGAACTAAAAATACATTCATGAAATTATTTAAACACTAAATCTTAATCTCCCAAATTAAAAAAATTAATCAAATTTCCATCATAACCCCTATAATAGAGCGTGTTGCCAAGTAAGGTGTAATGGGATACATTTTGGATAAAATATTTCTTATGGTTGTATGATAGGTCAATAGGAAGGATTTGATCATGGAAATAAGAATAAATGGCTGTATACCAAGGGGAATTAGGACTAGTAATGACATCATTTTAGAGTCTAAACAATCATATGTTGGAATAATAAGGTTTTCTATTAAGAATTGATAATCTTTAACTATGGGAGAGATTGAAATCATGGAGCTAATGGTATCTATAACATCATTGGACTTATTATTGGCTCAAAGGACTTATTCAAAATAAATGAATTAAAATTTAAGCTTGAGTGTATCTACCATGATTTTTAAGAGAATAATATTTTCATACTTAGTCTGATATTGATCAGTTTCTTGATTAATAATCAGTTATGAATGAAAATATATGAATAGATTTTGAATATTCCATTGAAATTTAAGACAAATCCCAATAATTAAAGCCTCATATTAGGCTATGTTATTAGTGAATGATAATATAATGTGAAAAACCTTGGGGATAATATATCCTTATGGCATAATGAATAATAGACCTAGTCTAGAACTACAAGATGCAAAAGAGCCATCAAAATATAGCATCCATTATTTGGATTCATGTAGAGTCATAATAGTCTCATCAAGAAAGTGCACTATGATAGGCATGGAAGTTTAAAAAGGTGATTTATCTAATTTATATGATAATACCAACCCTTTAATAGCCTTATAGTATGTACATTCAATGTCAAACTCACTGAGCAACATCACCCATTTATCCATTCAACTAGTCAAAGCTATTTTTGCTAAAATGTATTTTAGAGGGTCTATTTTTGCAATCAAAATGGTCTTATTATTTTAAATATAATGTTTGAGATTTTGAGAAGTGAAAACTAATACAAGACAATATTTTTCAATTTTAGTGTAATTATGCTCGTAAGTGACTAGTGTTCATCTCAAATAATAGATAACTATTTAGTTTCTATGATAATCGTATTGGGTGAAGAATGCCCCTAAGGTGCTTGTAGTTACATAGGTGTATAATAAAAAAGGATTCCAAAGCATTAGTGTAATGAATACTAGATGATTCACCAGGTATTATTGAGTTTCTCAAAGGATTCTTGATATTCGTAATTCCATTTAAATATAGTGCCTTTTTAGAAGGTGCGTAAATGGGTGGAATTGATTGATAAGATAGGAAATGAAACATTGAGTGGACCAGATCTTGCCCTATATGTTGTGAAGTTATTTTAAATTAGAAGGTGGAGGCATCTTAGTAATGGTTTTAAATTTATATATATAAACTTCAATGACCATGCAAGAAATAATGAAGCCTAAAAATTTTCTAGATGTAACTCCAAAAACACACTTCTTAGGTTTCAAGTGCACTTAATCCATGAAGCCTTTCAAATATTCTTATCATTACTTCAATATGTTTTTCATGGTTTCTTTATTTTCCTTGAATTTCATCTACATAAATTTAATGATGTCATGCATAAGTTCATGAAAGATAATTATCATCCCACATTGATATTTAGCTCCAACATTTTTCAAATCAAATGGAATGACTTGGTAATACAATGTTCCCTATAGAGTTTTATAGTGATGTTTTATGTTGATCTTATAGAGAAATATTGATTTGATTATATCCATAGAATCCATCCATAAAATATAACATCTCATAATCTTCTATAGAATCAATAATCATATCTATGTTGGGTAGGTGAAAATCATCCTTTGGACAAACTTTGTTAAGGTATCTAAAATATATTCATATCCATATACCCACTAGCTTCTTACTGACTAATAAAATATTAGAAATCTAATATGCATAAGGAATAGGATTAATAAAACCTATTGTAGATAATTTTTCTAATTTTATTGTGACCAAGATGAAAATTCATGGATGTATCTTCCATATTTTATGCTTAACAAATTTAAATTTTGGGTGCATAAATAGATGATGCACTACCAAAAAGGGTATAAGTTCAACATAAAAAATTAGGCCCAAGTGAATATATCAATAAATTCAATTATAATAATAATTAGTTCACATTCATTTGGAGTGAGACACACATAAGTTTGATTATTTTAGGATCATCATGTGTGCCAATATTTACTTCTATAGTATATTTCACAAGAAGAGTGGAACCATCTTATAGTATTATGGGAAAAGAAGGTAACTAATATTATAGGTTTGAATATGGGATATCATACCCACCCATGTAAGAAGAATCAAAATCATTCATAGTATCTAATGGCCAATGATCAACTGGATACCTATTTTCTAGGACCATTCTCTCAAATGTGTCAAGATCCTCAGGAATGATTTATTCTCCAAATGAAAAGCATAGAATTGTGAAACCTTGGGATTCCTATGAAGGAGAGATAACTTACCCATTTAATAATGACTAAAACATGTCTTCATCAATGGAATTGTCATTTTATTTACTATTTTCCTAATCTGAAAGCACCTCAAATAGGTTTTCACTTAAGGATCTCAATGTTTTATTTTTATTTTTATTATGACAAAAGAATCTCATCTACATCCCAAAGTAGGATTTAGGGTCCAAAGTGTAAAAAAATCCCTTCTTGTGGTCACCCACTAGTAAACCATATATTAATCCTCTAATCTTTGAAATGATGTCTTCATTTGGAAACTTGTCGTGTGCGATATCTTGATCTTGATGGTCCTAATCAATGAGGCCAGGATAATGGAGAGTAAGGGGAACATTTGAAACAATGGAAATAGTGATAAAATAATTAGAATAAAATAGATTGGTATTAGTAAGCTCATCACAAATTCTATAAAAGGACTCTGTGTCATTATTGGGAATATTATCATTAAACGTAGATGTTAAATCATGCTCAAGTTGTGTGGGGATAACCTTAGGTGATTTGTATCTAATACATTGATTATTTACATGATTAGTGGGAATAATAGGATCTAATTTTGTTTTTTCATTTTATCTCAATACTTTGCCTTTATAAGCATGATGTTTCATAATTCTATTTGAAATGGGATACCTTTTGATTTAAAAATAAGTAACAAAGCCTTCATTGTATAGCCATGGCTCATTTATTTATTTTAGATCTTATTGATCAATTTTTTCCTTCAGATAAATGGTATATAACCTTTGGGTGATATTATACCTTATTATTATTCCATTTCATCTTGGGCCTACCATGGGATTTGGGTGATCAAGGGAGTTTGGAAATATGAAAAACATTTTTGATACTATATATAGAAAGGTCCTTATCATGAATATTGAAAGGAGATGAATTTAGTGGTGGAAGAGGTAAGTTATAAGAGGAATCAAGGTTAATAGGATACATATTTTTAGATTTAGGTGGATCAAGCATCACTTGCTTGTCCTTTTTGATAACATGTTCATGACTAGGACAATAAGTGTATTAATGACCCTCTTCTTCCAAATGTTTACAATATTGATAAGTTTGTAGTTCCCTAGGAATAATGACCTCCATTATAAAATGGGGATATTTTTACATTGATGTATCATGGAGGGAACTACAGGTATTTCATCGATCCATGTGCAACCAAGGAAGAAATTATATGATAATTCAAGGTTAATAACATGACATAGGGTACTATGAATGATAGGCCCAACCTAAATGGGCAAGTAAATTGCACCTATAAAATATGTTTTAGTATTATCATATACTTTAATAGTGATGGAACCATTCTTAAAATCTATTATAGTATATCCTACACATTGGAAAAACTTAAATGGAACAATATTGAGGCCATAACCATTATCTATGAGTATCCACTTGATTTTATGTCAAGTAATGGTTAATTAAATGTATAGGGAATTTTTAAGTGAATAAATAAGAGTTGATATGTCACTATGATAAAATGTAAGCTATGGGCTAGGAAACAAATGTCTTATCAATGTTTGGAATTTATCAAGTGTAATATTGTTAGGAACCTTCGACTAGCTCAAAATATCATACAAAATATCCTTATGGAGTTTAGATGTACATAAAATATCCAAGATGTAAATTTGTGTCAACATCTTGTTTATGTTATCCAAAAGATCATATTTCTTTGTGATAGGTGTTGGTTATATAGGTTTATCTTGATTTTGAATAAGAGTGGAAGTATAAGGTGGATTGATATTAGTATGGGTAGATATAGATGTTTAAAGAGTAATTTTAGGGTATCAAGTTATAAAAAGATAATCTTGAGTAGGAATAGGATTATGGGATTTAAAGGAATGATAGATAGGTCACAGGATGGTAACTCTTGAATGAGGATAGCATGGGGAGGAACTCATATAATAAATGTACCTAATCTTATAATGAAGGGATTTACTTATTGGGAATTATTAGAATGGGATGAGGATTGATTATGATCATGGACATATGATGTTCCATGATAGATCCCCCCATATTTTAATACAGTGTTTTGAGAAGTTTTTTCATTAATTTCAAGGCTAATTTCATTTCATGTCAAGGTTGATTTCATTGATGTCAATGTACATCTGGTAAAGATGCATGATGAGTGGTTTGTGCGATATGAGCCATGTGACAAGAGATAAATTGAAGGAAAACTAATGTATATATATTGAGAGAGAATTTTAAGGAAACATAATGATTATTCTTAGGTTTATGTCAAGTTTTAGAATAATTAAATCATGTTTGAGTAGTAGTCTTTGAATACAAGGTGTTTTGAGAAGCCTATTCATAACAAGCATAGTCATATCATGAGCATGAAGAGGTATGTAAATAAGTATGATTTTTTTTAAATATCATTCAAGTCATATTATAAAGGTTTATAATCATTAAAAAATGTTTAAAATTTATTTTTTAAGCTTCAAGTTCTTGAGAAGCCAATCATGGCACTAGTCATAGCTTGTAAAGTTGTAGTGATAAATTTTGAGCATGATGGCCTGGTGAGATGGATGCATAGAGTCATAATAATATTTATAAGTTTTTCTACAATTAATATGAGTCATTTTATAAATTATTATAGTTTTAAGGTGATCCTACATGGGTAAGACCTTAAGTCCAAGTTTATAACTAGACCACCTATAGACCCTGATTGGCTTAATGAGGCATCATGAGATGTTGACAACACATATGAAGAATGTTTTACATTATTTAATAATTTGATATGTTTTTTTTAATCATGTATATGAGGTTTATATCACATTTAAAGAGGCTTTAAGGTCAATTTCAAGGCCTTAATGTGACTTATAGGTCAAAGCCTAGAGAACAAAGAGAGAGAACATGGCCTAATGGGGTATCAAGATTAGTTTAAAAGGAAAAGTGTGAGTATTTGAGAATTTAAAAAAGTGTGTCATGTTTTTTCAAGTATTTTTACCAATTTGTAGGTCAAAATTCAAAGGTTAAGGCAATAAAAGGTGTTTTGAGGTCTCTCATGTGCACAAAATGAAGGGTTCTCAACCTGAGAAGAACTTTAAAGTTTGTATTGGAACATGTAAACTATAAATTAGAGCCTGATATATTAATTTTATATGGATAATTTTCCTATATAAATTTTACAAGAATTATTTTCTAGAATAGGGGCTAATCTTTATGAATTATCGTTAAGATTCGAAGATAGTTTAAACCCTCAAAGAACCCTAATAGTGACTTGTTGTGAAATATATTGTTATAAAGTGATAAAAATGGATTTATATGGATATTTAAGTGATTTAAACATGTATTTAACTCTCTCAATCACCTTCATGTGTGATTTGGTTTTTAGGTGAGTGAATGAAACCTACAAGAAAGGCCTTATTTCTTGAAGATTTATTATAGCAGTTAGAGTTGACCAAGTCAAAGTATAAAAATAATTGTATTGAAAAAATTAAGGATTTTATTTTATGTCCATGATGGTTTATTATTAGGGTATATCCTATATATTTTCTAAACTGGTCATAAAAAATGACTAGTCACTAACAAGCCTAATGATGCAAACAATGAGAAACCCAAACCTAAGTGAGAAGTTAATTAGTGATGTGTTATCATGGATTATGAATGGATGTGTTTTTAAATAATTAAAAAAAAAATTAATATTTGATATATGTTTTGGAGGTGAGTGGATATGATGAAAAAGTTCCTCATAAGTTGACCTGTCTAGTGTAGATAAGATAGTGAAGGTATAAGGTTATAATATTTGTCTAAAATACCAAATTTTCCATATGAAAATATTATATTTATATATAATATTTTTATTATTATCCCAAAATATCATCCAAATTCATTTAAGTACTCTTAATGTCATCATATAGGTGGTGAAGGTTATTTTCACCATGACTATGCTTTAAGGCAAACTACCAGTTTTGGGTAAGCGAGTTGAAACGATGAGTTTGAGACTTTTTTCCATGATTTGATGTATATGATGAACATTATGTTAGTATTTGTGACTTTTATTTCCTATAAATTATTTTCATAATCTTTTAAGTCAGTGAAAGTGATTGCAATGTTGAAGCCAAAATGGGTTGACTGGTTCAAGTTTGACTATGTGTACTGAAGATAAAAGATTGGTCTTCAAGACCAATATTTGACATTAGACCTTGTGATATTTGTAATTTATAATGATATATATTTAAAATAATATATTTATTTTTTTAGTGGTCATGGTAAGTTCTCTTTCAGGTGTTAAAGATCAAGTTGTCCATGACTATATTTTGAGGCTAGTTGGCAGTTCTAAGTGGGTTATTTGTAGAGAAGGATTTGAGTCCTTCCCAAAGTTGTTAAGTATAAATAACATGGTTATGACCCTAATTTAATTAATATTATTTATGTATGGTTTTTTTCCATGTTTTTTTGGAAAAAATGTGTTATACTTTAGGTATTCAAGATAGACTTTCTATAGGTATGCATATGCCTAAATGTGAATAGTGCTAATGGTGTGCTTCAAGTGGTGGTTGAAGCTAAAAAGTGTTATGTATCCTAGATGATATTATAAAGGGTATGTTTTAGTTACATATGATGTATTATTACTATGTGTAGTGTTTTAATTTTTTTAAAGGAAGTCAAAGTGTAACATGTCCTAAGTAGACCTAATGAGATTATGTCTCTATGAGACCTAAAGATGAGATAAGGCCTAATTGAGATAGTTAAGACATAAAGGGAATAAAATAAAATTTTAAACATGTATATGATATGTCATAAGATCCATTTAATTTCTGACCTAAGAGGTTAATAATTTTTATCTGACTAATAAGGATATGAACTAGTAACTTTTATAAATACTAGGCAATTTTAACTATATTGGAGTGTGTAGAGTGCAAGAGAATGAAATAAGGTATTTGTAAGAATAAAAATGTATTTTAGACCATATGAATATAATTTAAAAACTATGATGAATATTTTATGGAGGTTTTGTGCATGAAAAATTAAGGTCATATGACCTAATCAAATTAAGAAGAAGATTAGTTGAACAAATAAGCATACAAGGTAGTTTGAGAGGAATAAAAGAGAGAGAAGAGATGAGGAAGGAGATAATAATATGTTGTATGAGAGTTAAATTTTTATATAGGTGATCAAAGTTTTAGGTGTTTTATTTTGTTTTTATTCATATATGGGGTTAGTGCCTCCTTGTAAGTTGGTGCTTGATAAAGCCTAGTTGAGCTGGTGCTTAACTAGTTGGGGTTGGTGTTCCTTGCAAAGTGGGTACTTCAATAAATTTGGTTTTTGTCTTATATTTTCATATATCAGTCATTTTTATATCCAAATAATAAAATTACCGATGCAACAAATAAGAATGCTAGTGAAAAAAACTCCAAGGCAATAAATGTCATTCTTTGTTTCCTATTAGAGATAGAGATTGTAAAGGTGATGCACTATGAATTATCCAAAGACATATGGGACAAATTGAATAATATATATGGAGGAGACACCAAGGTGAATATGGCCAAGTTTCAAACCCATTAAATATATTTTGAAAGTTTGAATATGAATAAATATGAAACCATTGCATTCTACTTATTAAAGGTTGATGAAGTTGTCATGTCATAAAAAGATTAGGAGAAGTGAAAGAGTCTATAGTTTTTCAAAGGTATTAATATCATTAGCTCCTAAGTTTTATTTTAATGTATCTATAGTAGAAGAGATGTAAGATTTAGACAAGCTATAGATGGATGTAATTCATGACATCTTGACTTCATATGAGATGAGAACAAATGAAAGAAGACCTCCAAATAAGGAAGAAACTTTTAAAGTTGAGAAGAAGTCAAAAGTAAATAAGGTTGAGTATGAGTAATGTTTATATGTTGATGATGATCAATCGATATCCATATTTTTAAGGAAATTAATGTTTGGATTTGGTAGGTACAAGGGTAAGTTGCCTTTCAAATATATCAACTATGGTAATATTGGTCACTTTGCATCCAAGTGTCCTAACAAGGATAAGATTGAGTATAATGAAGAACATGATGAACATCATGGAGATGATAGGAAGGTATATAAGCTTGAAAAAAACAAGAGATATTTTAGGAAGAGTGAAGGTAGGAAGGGTCATTCAAAAATAAGAAAAGTTTCTATACCAAATAAGACAACTCATCTAATGTAAGTGATACAAGTGTAGAGAGGATTACAAAGCAAGTTAGTCAAGAATTATTCCAGAAACCATGAAACATGAATAAATAAATAAATAACCAACCCTATCTATTCCTATGGGAATTACAAAGGATAGTGAGAAAAACATGTTCTTCTTTGATCAATCATCCTTATCTTTGTCAACAATGGTGGTAAGATCCTCCAATGCCTCAAGAACACTCCATAAAACCTAGGCTCTTGATTATAAATCACTAAAATAGCCTATCAATGAATCTTTATGAAAATAATTTAGAATTTTAACTTTGAAATATTAAAGATTTGGAGATATTTGACCATAATAACCTTGCACTAAAATATCTTTGAAATGATGTCCATCACCTCTCTATTTATAGATTTTTTTAGATTGGCCAGGATCAACCTGAACCATCCATCTTGAGATGAAGATGTGTGGTTGATGATAATCCTAATATTTGTAATTAAATCCATAATTATCTTAAATATGACCTTAGAAGAAGGGTCATTTAAGAGTTATGGGAGGCATTAACTAGGCATGGGTGACCCATAATCTTGATATTTTATGCACTTATGGCTTGATGGATTCCACCCCATACATGATGTCACTAGGTGATGTAGATAATAAGAATCAATTTTAAAAATTAAATATTAAAAAAATCTCATAAAAAATCCACTTAATCCCTTGATTTGGATTAACTAGCCTTAAACAAGGTTAATCAACATTTGGGCAATTATTTAAAAATTGGCCCTCAACTAATCAAAATGGTCAAAAAATCATATTACTGGGTCATAATTTACTCAAAAAGAATTAGAAGGTGACGCTAAATGCATTAGAACCATATTCCCATTTAGGATGTTTCCAAAAACAAAAAATAAAGGTACATGATGTGTACTAATGAATTAGAAGAAAAGAGTGATCTAGAGCACTAAATGGTAAAATGGCCATTTTGACTTAAAATGATCTAATCAAAGTTAGCTAGCCCATAAAATGAATTTCCCTATTTAGGGATAATTTGACCTAAAATGGCACTTGTAAATGATAAGTTTGAACCATTTAGGACATTTTATGGATTTTGACCTAAAATGTTCATTTGAGTTCAATTTGAGTAAGATTGATAATTTTAGCACAAATGGTGTTAATAATTGGATGTATACATTTTCACCCTATTTGAGAAGGTGTAGTGAGACATTCAAGTGAAGAAACATCTTTTCAAATAAAATATTTGTCAAGAATAAATTATAATAGACCCATGATGCCCCCTTAAGAGGACATACTAGAATGAAAGAGAAGGATAGACTCTCAAAAAGAGAGAGAAAGTGAGAGATTAGCCCATGGAATAATAGGCCCTAAAGATATGGGTAATGGGAAAGATATAATCCATAAATGTAAGGGACACATTGTAAACATACCTGATTTGAGAGTATAAGTTGCACGATTACGACATTAATCAATCTTGAGAGAAGTTGCACACTAAAATATTACAATCATGAGATTTAATGTGGAGATCTTAGAATTAGAGGAAAAGGGAGAACATTATGATTCAATAAGGGAAGCACCCCTAGAATGGGGTCTCCAAAGAGAAGATAATAAGTACTCCAGTAGAGAAGATTTGATAATGATAAAATAGTTGTACCCTAGTAGAGCGAATCTTGATCATTGATAAAGAATAAATAATGATTTGCCCCTATAGATATATTTCTATTTGAACATGGTTTAGATTTTTCCCCGTCATGGGCAATTGGCAAGTAAAATAGCTCAAGGATATAACTGAAAAGATAGGTTAAAGTGAGTGGGTGAAAATGTACATGCAATGGTGTAAGGGCTTAGAAAGCCATATAAAACCAAGCATATGAGAATTCACAAAGTGATGTGAGGGATGAAAATAAGAATAGAGATAGCTAATATGACCTCAATAGAAATTGAGTGATGCCTACATAGTTCTAGAGACTCATGTTCCATCATGAAATTTAGGCTAATGTAGTTCACCCAAGTCTAGGAGAGAACGGAATGAAGAATGATGAAAAATGACCAAGAATTTATTAGACTCACAATGTATGCAAAGAGATGCAAATCTCAGCATAGATAAAGAAGCCTAAAATTCATGCTACCTAGATGTCTAATTCCATATCATGAGCCTAAGTTTTGCAAAGTGTTCTTGAGAATCGTTCGTCAGAGCTAATGTTGGCATTAAGACCTTGAGACATGAGCACAAAGTGCTTGATATAGCAAAATAAATTAGGCATCATAAGTATGAATAACTTATAATTATATAATATTCCAATTGTATTGAGATAATTCAAATATGAATACCTATAACTAAGGATAGTGGTATAATAATGACCAAAACCACAGTTACAATGATTTACATTTAAACAAAAAAGTAAAATAAAAGAAAAAGATAAACATAAATGAACCTAACTTGAAATCAAGATATGATCTATCAAGACTTAAGTAGGAACAAAAATGTTTAAAAATAAAAGGCAAGAACATCTTAATGACATGAGACCAAGATATGAATAATCAAGATCCATGTGGACCATCAAGGTATTCTTGAACACAAAAGAGAAAAGCAAAATCAAACAAAAAAAATAAGACACCAACAACAATCAAATAAAAAAATGGTCCAAGAAAAATGTAATAACATAAGATCAAGATCGACATGAATCATCAAACTGTTCTGAAACACAAAAGAGATAAGCAAAAAACAAATAGAAAAACAAGACCAAGACTGAGAAAAAAAGGAATAAAGAGATAAAAGGATAGGTCAAAAAGAACAAAAAAACACCAAGAAAACACAACAAAACACCAATAAAACTCAAATAAACACACATAAACAAAAAATTAAGTTAGTTTAATTTAAATACAAATGTTCATGCATGTGCAGTAGAGGCATTACTTTCTACCACATCATAAAAAATAACAATGAAATGAAAATTGTTTTCTAATTAAAGAGAAAAAATTATAGAAGAAATGAGGGAAGAGAAGAAAAGGAAGGGGTTAGTCGAGCTGACTCCAAATGTATAAGACAAGTGGATGTTGCCTACATAGTTCTATAGGTGCATGTTCCAACATGAACTTCAGGCCAAATGTAGTTCTTCCAAGAAATGGGATAGAAGTAAAATGATGATCAGATTAGCATGATTAATGTTATATAATAATAAGATATGAAAAATAAATGAGTATGGTCTGGTAAACAAGAAGCTAATGAGATGAGAAAGAATGATCTTGCAAAATGGTAAGTGTGTGGGATAAGATGAAATCAACTGGTGCTTTTGTGCTTGAAAAATGGCAAGAGCATTCAAACTTAATAGTTACTCACAAAATGGAGAGAGCATTCAAACTTAATAGTTTCTCACAAAATGATGAGAGCGTTTAAACTTAACAGTTTCTCACAAAATGATGAGAGCATGGGATGGTGGATCAGGAATGTACAAATGTATAGAAGTATGAAATAATGTTTTTGTTCTTTTGTGGATCACATTTTGATGTTTTTAGTATTTCTAATGTTTTTGGTGTTTTTTTGATAAAATATGCACAATGTGGGACCATCTAGTTGAGGAGATACACATCTTGAGAGTAGAGGTTCCAATAAGATAGCTAAGCCAACTGCAACAACCCATGCTCATAAATTAGTGAGAGCATTTGGATTAGGTTTCTCACAAATTGGTGAGAGCATATGGAAAGGAGGACTAGGGTAACCTTAACATGAATTTAGAATGACCTAAATATTCTTAAAATTACCTCAATTCATAGTAATTCCATCTACATAAAAGGTGAAGAAAAACCAACTAGGTCCCAACAAGTTCTCAAATTTGGAAAATGGCTAGTCAAATGAAAATAATAATAGCAAAGGTGATGCAACAATGCATGATAAACAAGTTTTTCCCCTAGTTTTCCCATGGGTAATTATAACTAAGATACAATATCATAGATAAATGATACTAATTTGCCCATAGGTAGTTATAATTAGTAGCAAGACTGGTGAGACATTGATTTGCCCATATGTGGTTATAATCAAGCTCACATAAACAAATGTGGATATAAGATGAAATATATCTTGCCATATCAACTATCACACTACTTTAATAGACTATCATTATATACATGGATTGGATTTATTATTGAAACTTGATCAAAATCCCCCCACAAAAGGTGCAAGAAGAACCAAATGAACCAAGATCAAAAATAGGAGTGGGTAAGATGAATCAAAATAGGCTTTGGTCCAAATAGGAATGGAATTATAGGGTGTCATTTTATTTCTAAGGATAATTTTTATTTTTGATAGATTGGATAAAATGGTATGAGGGTTTCTCCCAAGTGATGGGGTGAATGGAAAGAATCTATAATAATGGCAAATGGATATGTAACAATGGTAATGGCATGGTACATGTTTTTGGCCTGGATGTGGTTTTTGATTATATTGTTCTTATTGATGGGGAGATGCATGTCTTAATAAAAAAATGATACAAACATAATACTTGATCATGTTAATTTATATCCCACACCTTGTCAGAATAACTGCTCTATCAAAAATGGCCTACATATTTGGTTACTGAGAATGCTTTTGTGATCTTCATTGTCATTGATTCTAATTCCTTTGAGCATTGAGATAAGGTATCTTTGAAGACTCTACAAAGAAAATTTTAGCCATGGATGGTAAACAAGGACAAATAATGGATAGTAGGTTTGATTTTGAAATAGAATGGTAGATGATAATAGAATGTGGAATGGTGGGGAAACAAATGACGATCAGGACTTTCGGTCACACATAATGTTTCTAATGTCAAATTCAACATATTTTTGGTTGTGGTGGGGCCAAAAACTTCTAAATATGCTCTTGATAGGACCATCAAATTGTTTTATTACTTGATCTTGAGAGTACCTACCATCTAATTATGTTGTAGATTTGAAGCTATTTTGATTTGATCTTTGATATTATCTTCAGTAAATAATGAAGAACTTTTGTGCTCAGCTATTGGTACCTCAAAGAGGTTTTCACCAATGAAGTTGTCTAGATTTTCCCATAGCACCTTTGAGAAGGTTTCAAAAAGAGATGTTAACATTTGACTTTGATTGTCTTCTAGTGCCTTCAAAAAGGTGTCACTAAAAGATGTCAAGCTTGATCTTTGATTATCCCTTAGCACCTTTAGAAAGGTTTCACTAGGAGATTATTATTTTTCTAAATGAATGTGGTCTTGCCCTCCTTACTCTTCTTCAACTGCTATGTCACCATGGATGTAGTTCAACAAAGTGTGATTCTATCAGTCCTAATCAACACTTATGGGAGGTGGAATGTCAATATAATGGCTATGTTGGGTGGTAATAATGGGATGGTGAAAGGTAGAAAAATCCTTGTAGAAGTTACTAGGGGAAATTGTGTTAATGCTAAAGTAATCATAAATATATTAAAATTGATCTGTAAGGCAATTATAACCAATGTTGTAACAACCAATACTATAATCTATTTTTGACTCTAATTCTAAAGCATGGGACTTTGAATCCAATGTTGTAATTAATGTTGATTTTGATTCTGATGCTAAATCTGATGTCAGTTCAAGAATATAACCTGACTCTAACTTTGATTCTTCATCTGATTGGTATTATATTACAATGATGTCTTGTTTAATGCTAAAATTTTTACAAGTACTGGCCTGTGATGGCATAATGGGCTCAATAAAAATTGATTCATATTGGAAGGGTTCAACATAGACTGACTTGTCTAAGTGAAGACCCTAAAAAAGAGGGAACCTCTCAATGGACATCTTGACAAAATCATGTCTATCAAAGTGAGACTCCTCAACAAGTGGGAAAAGATCAAGAGACAACTCTATTGAGATTGGTTTGTCAAGGAGATGAGGCTCTTTAAAAATGGGTAACATATGAATAGGTAACTTATCACAATTTATCTTGTCATAAATGGGTGTTTCAACAATAACATGTTGTTTTTGGTTCATAATTGGTTACAAAAGATCAAATTTGAACACATTTTGATCCTCATAAGATGGACTTTAAAGAGGTAATGGTTCTTGTTTAAGCTCAAATATTGGCACAAAATTTCTAAAGTGGGAAACATTTGGTTTAGTAGGAATAATGGTTTTTAGTTCAATAATAGACTCTTCAAATATTAGAGTATTGAAAAAGGGATAAAAAACAATTGGTTCATAAAATGGAGGTTATTCAACAATAGGTTAAAAAATTTTGGTGAAGGGCCAAGAATGGTAATAACTAGATGCTTCTTAGTTTGGTTTCTCATGTGAACCAAATGAGGAGGTCCTAAAATTGTAATCTTTGTACTTTGTGGAGTTTGATTAATTACACAAGCCAAAGCATCAAAGTCTTCTTGATAAACCCAATCATTTTGATCATGAGTTGTATCATAGGTTGGATCTTGATTGTTCTCCCATGACTAATTTTGTGAGGTGGATAGAAATATGTCTCACAAACCATATTGTCACCATAGTGGTCTTGACTAAAGTCATAAAAGTCATTTTTTGTAGACATTCTATCATAATTTGGGTTATCCATGACTATACCATAAGTGTATCTAGACATATATGCATTTAATGAAGAAAGCTCTGAAAACAAAAATAATTAAAGTTCTATAAACCCTAAAAAATGATCCAAAGGATAAATAGTTTAAACTTTGTTCAACTTGGTTGAAGGGGTGGAACTGCATCTCAAAAGTAGTTTGTGTTGAGATTTGGTAAAAAACCTAATGTCAAATATCTAACATCAAAGGTTCTCAAAGAAATGTTGTGTTTTCCCAAACAAAGTAACAAAAATGATAAGGATAGGTACTAAAATAAACAAAAAATCAATAGTGTTCAAAATTAGGTAATCATTTAACCAAAGCTATGCAAACCAAAATAAAAATATATATGTACCAACCCCATGAATTGAGGCCTAAACAAAAATCAATCAATGATTGGATCCAAACTTGACAAGGCTAATTGAAAATGCAATGTTGAATACTAGGATTAGAACAAACAAGCTAGACAAGATCAGATAGCATGACGGCACAAGGCAAAGGTCCAAATGGTATATACAAAATGGTTTGAAACAAATCATTTTGATACAATGGTAAACAAATCTTGAAACAAATTGAGTAGCCTAATGGTGTAAGCATACTCGAATAATGTGGTCAATGGTTATGTTTCAAAAACTCAAAGGTAGAAAATATTTGACATGATTTGGGTATCATAACACTACCCAACCTTTGTTAACTCAAATACATGATTTTGACATGGCTTATGAAAAAACAAACAAGTTTTAGTCTTAAAACATATCAAGAAAATAATGACTAAAATTCACTAAGTGTAATCATCCAAATCCTAGCAAGGGTATCACATGTGGAGTTAACTAAACTATCAAGTTTTGATCATTCTAGGGGAATCAATTGCACAATGACTTTCATTCCAAACAATGAAAAATAAAAGTATGGATTTTGGGTCCATATCACTTAGCGTGTTGCATAAAGGTCTAGTACTTTATACAACCACTACATTTTACTATTCACTCAATGTGGTATGATGTCTAAAGTGCCACTACATCCTGTGTGCAACTCTAAAAGAGTCAAATGAAGTCAATATTGGGAGATGAAACCCTAGGTCAAAGCTTCCCTAAATAACTTGTGGGAAGTGATGAAGTCCCCCTCATAAGCCAAGTTTACATTAAAATAAAGAAAACATAAATAAAAAGATTTTAGGGTCATTTTCAAGATCACCCAAACTTAAAAAGTTTTTGGGGAGTGCTTTAGGTGACATTATTTATAAGCCTTAGACTAGGATATTTTTAATAGGAATGGCGCTTTTGATTCCAAGGGTTCCCTATAGGGGAAAAATGGAAGAGAATACATGAAACATTCCCCTTTTTTCTAAACAAGATTAATCTATTCAACTATTAAAAATAAGAATTAACAAGTGTGGTCAATTTTAAAATTGAATGAATTTTTTGGTGGTGTTAATTTGACCCCTTGGTCTTAGTTTTAAACCTTGAAAACATTCATGAAAAATACTTAAAATCTTTGTTTAAACACCAAAACAAGGTTCCTAATCAATTTTTAAGCATGAAAAAATGATTTAAACATGTTTTGAGTAAAAATATTGCTTGGTCCTATAACAAAATTATTAGCATGTCCCTTAGCTTTGAAGCCCTTTTGAATTTTAAATAAGAAACTTTGGAAAAGTAGGTCTTAGGTCTATGTTTTTGGAAAAACATAGTGACTAACATCGATAAATACCACCAACATTAGTTACATCTAATCGAGATCTGATCGATGTTAGTTCTATTGACTGACATTGGTTAAGCCAACTAACTGGTGTCAATATTTCTATCGATGTTGGTTATTGTGTAAAAATCATGGCAACCAAAAGTGAAAAAATAAAGCTAGAAAACCAATTTTCAAGAGTTTTAAAAGCTTAAATAAGTTTTTTAAGGTTGTAAAAGGATCTCCTTGAGGTGTAGGATGTGTCTTGTCCTACTAGGTATGCCAAGATGTAGAGAGGATTACAAATCAAGTTAGTCAAGCATTAGTCCATAAACCATGAAACATGCATAAAGAACTAACTAACCAATCCTATCTATTCCTTTGGGAATTACAAAGGATATAAAGAAATAAATGAAATAAATCAATACCATATTACCTTCTAAAATGGATTCACCATACCCTTGTGGCTCAAAAACATGTTCTCCCTTGATCAAGCATCCTTGTCTTTGTCAACAATGGTGGTAAGCTCCTCTAATGCCTCGAGAACACTACATAAAACCTAGGCTCTTGATTGTAAATCACTAAAGTAGCCTATCAATGAAGCTTTGTGAAAACAATTTAGCATTATAACTTTACAATGTTCAATATTTGGAGATATTTGACCATAATAACCTTACACTAAAATAGCTTATAAATGATGTCCATGGCCTCTCTATTTATAGATTTTTGAGATTGGTCAGGATCAACCTAAACCATCCATCTTGAGATGAAGATGTGTGGTTGAGGATAATCCTAAAATTTGGAATTAAATCCATAATTATCCTCAAGATGACCTTGGAAGAAGGGGCATTGAAGAGGCATGGGAGGCATTAACTAGGCATGGGTGACCCATAATCCTGATATTTTATGCACTTATGGCTTGATGGATGCCACCCCATAGATGATGTTACTAGGTGATGTACATAATAAGAATCAATTTTCAAAAATAAATATTCAACAACTCTCATGTAAAATCCATTTAAGCCCTTTATTTAAATTAATTATCCTTAAACAAGGTTAATCAACATTTGTGCAATTATTTGAAAACCGGCCCTCAATTAATCAAAATGGTTAGAAAGTCATATCACTAGGTCATAATTTGATTCAAGAAGAATTAGAAGGTGACTCTATATGCATTGGAATTTTATTCCCATTTAGGATGTTGCCAATAAAAAATAACAAAGGTACATGATGTGTACCAATAAATTAAAAGAAAAGAGTGATACAAAGCACTAAATGGCAAAATGGTCATTTTGACTCAAAATGATTTGATCAAAGTTAGATATCCCATAAAATGCATTACCCTATTTATGGATACTTTGACCTAAAATGGAACTTGTAAATGATACGATCAAACCATTTAGGATGTTTTATGGATTTTGACCTAAAATATGCATTTGAGTGCAATTTGAGTAAGATTGACAATTTCAACACAAATGGTGTAGGAATTGGATGTCTACAACAAGCACTTTTGATAGTGATGATGGTAGTGATGAACCTAAATATGAAAATAATGAAACCTTGTTCATGGCCATAGAATCAAACAATGAGTTTTGTTCAAATGGGAAAGGCCTTTTGGTTGATGTAGAATCAAATAAAGAAGAATTTGAAGTGAATCTTGAGGTAAAATTGGCAAGTACCCTAGAGGAGTTAAAATTCCAAAGAAGAAATAATCACAAACTAAGATCATTAGTTAAAAAATATGAAGATTATATTGATTTTATTGAGGATATATTGAGTAACACTTCCAAGGAGTATGATGAAGTCATTAATCAAATTGAAGCACATATGGAGATAGTTAATATAAACCTAAAGGCTAAAGAGGAAGAAACACCATGTATAAAACTAAAGTGGAATACTTGAAATTTAAGTTGAACCAAACATATATCAAGGTGAGGACATTTTTGAAAGTTGAAAAATGCACTGAGGCTCTAGATGACATCTTGAGTAGTCAAAAGTATGCAAGTGACAAGGATAGGTCTTGGTTTCAAAGAAGACTAAAAGGAGGCAGCTCAATTCAAGAAGAAATCTATTAAAGACAAGAAGTTTAACATGAAAATACCTATAAAATAGCCTAATGTTATGATGTATGCTAGTTCATTCAATGGTTATTATTTTTTATGCATTCAATTTGGTCATAGAGTAAGAGAGTGTAGAAGACCATCCAAGAATGAGTATTCATGGGACTATAGAAGGAGTCATAATTCACATTAGTCAAGAGGTATGTATGAGGTCATTTTATATAGGTGTCATAATGTGGGGCACATTGAAATATTCAAACCTAATAGAGTTAGAAGGTCATAAAATAAAACTAAGAGGTTTGAAGCCCATATAATGCAAAAGAGAAGGTAAATGAATGTGTGGAAACCAAATCCATTAAAGGTTAGTCATGATCAGTCTACAAGATCAAATGGAATGTTTTCTATGGTAGAGAATAATTAAGATGATAAATCAAGTCAAGAATGTATATTTTCAGCTTATATTAATGGTCAAATGGTTGATGAAGAGTTAAAGCCTATAGTGAAAATCAAGCCTAAAAGTATATTGAAGGATATTTAGTCTTGTGAGAGCATGGATATCTAGGAATCTCCTATAATTGTGATGTTTTAAGTGCTCTATGGAAATAGGTGACTCCATTAGGCTTCATAGAGACACTATTAATTCAATAGAAACATGTTGGATGCTTGGTTTGAGGTGGATATATTTAGGTTAGTCATAAGCTCTAAGTGAAGTTGATGACAAGAATATGATGGTCTAGTAGATGATCAAGATTTGCATCATATTAGTCATGACAAGAACAAGGTGAGTGGTCTTAAGTTATGAGTTAATTTGAAGGAGGTATGCATGAAGAATTTTATTGTAATAATTCACATTTTACATATTGAGCCTTTGTTACAAGAAGGTATGATTATACATGGTAGTTTTTAGATGACCCTTTGTCATTAATGTCAAAGGGGGAGAAAGTTCAAAAAGGAAGATTGACAAGTTTGGGGAAGATGTGAGTGATAAATGATCAGATTGAATAATTTTTAACATCAATGATAAAGGGGGAGTTTTCTGAGAAGTGTTATCATTGATGATAAGGTTGATGTCAATTCATGTCAAGGTTTATGTCATTGATGTCAAGGTACATCTAGTAAAGATGCATGGTGAGTGGTCTATGAGATATGAACCATGTGACAAGATAGAATTTAAAGGAAAATTAATGTATCTATGTTGAGATAAAATTATAAGGCAAAATAATGATTATTCTAAGGTTGATTTCAAGGTTTAGGACAAGTAAATAATGTTTGAGTACTAGTATTTGAATACAAGATGCCTTGAGAACCTTAGTCATATTAAGCATAGTCATATCATGAACATGTGCATGGTGAGTAGGAAGAGGTTTCTACATAAGTATGAAATTATATGAAGATAATTTAAGTTATATAATTAAGGTATATCATTATCAAAGAGTGTTTCAAGATTAGTTGTCAAGATTCAAGTGCTTGAGAAGCCTAGTCATAGCACTAGTCATAGCTTGTAAAGTCCTAGCGAGAAGGTTTGAACATGGTAGCCTAGTGGGATGGATGCATAGAGGCATAATAGGATTTATAATATTGTTTTAAAATGAATATGAGGCATTAGATTACTCAGGAGAGTTTTAAGGTGAGCCTTCATGGGTAAGACCTTAAGTCCAAGTTTATAACTAGACCACCTATAAACCTTGCTTGGCCTAATGAGGCATTATGAGATGTTGAAAAGACATATGAATAATTTTTAACATTGTTTAATAATTTTATATGTTGTGTGATCATGTATATGAGGTGGAGAGAACATGGAAAGAGTCTTGAAGGTTAATTTCAAAGCCTAATGTGAGTTACAGGTCAAAGCCTAGAGAACAAAGAAAGAGAACATGGCCTAATGGGGTATCAAGATTAGTTTATAAGGAAAAGTGTGAGTATGTGAGAATTTAAATAAGTGTGTCATGTTTTTTCAAGTATTTTCACCAAGTTTTAGGTGAAAATTTTAAGTTCAAGGTGATAAAAAATATTTTGAGGTATTTCATGTGAATAGAATGAAGGGTTCTCAGCCCAAGAAGAACTTTCAAGTGTTCATTGGAACATGTAAAATATACATGGGAACATAATATAATAATTGCATATGGGTAAGTGTCCTAGATAAAATTTACAAACATTAATTTTTGGAATGAGAGGATAATATTTATGAATGATCATTAAGACTGGAAGATGGTTTAAACCCTTAAAGAACCCTAATAGTGAATTGATGTGAAATATATTATTCTAAAGTGATTATAATGGATTGGTAAGTATATTTAAGTGATTATATATTGTATTAAACTCTCTTAGGAACCTATAATTTTGATTAGTTTTTTAAGTGAATGAGTGAAACCTACATAAAAGGCCTTGTTTCTCAAAAATTTGTTGTAGTAATCAAAGTTAACCAAGTCAAAGTATGAAAATCATTGGATGGAAAATATTGGGACTTGTATTTGATGTCCATGTTGGTTTATAAGTATTATATAGAATTTATATATGCTAAACTAGTCATACAACTTGACCAGTTACTAAGAGGCCTCATGATGTATATAGTGAGAAACCCAGGCAAAAATGAGAAGATGATTAGAGATGTATTATCATGAATTAGGGATGAATATAAATTCATGGATATGTTTCTAAATAATATTAATACATTTTAATAGTTGATATAAGTTTTTAAGTTCAAATTATATGATGAAAATGTTTCTTATAAGTTGACTTGCCTAGTGTAAATAAGATAGTGAAGGTGTAAGGTTATGATATTGGTCTTTAAGACCAAATTTACCAAATTAACATGTTTTATTTATATATAATATTTTTATAATTATATCAAAATATCATAATAATTCATTTAAAGTCACTTAAACTGATCATACATGTGGTGAAGGTCATTTTCACCATGATTATGCTTTAAGGCAAACTAACAATTCTAGGTAAGCAAGTTGCAACAATGATTTTGAGACTTTATGATGTGAGTTGATGTATATAATGTACATTATTTTATTTTTTGGAACTTTTATGTCCTATAAATTATTTTTATAAAATTTAAATTTATTGAAATCGATTGGAATGTTGAATCCAAAATGGGTTAACTGGTTCATGTTTGACTATGTGTATTGAAGATAAAAGATCATCTTACAAGACCAATATTTGGCATTAGACCTTGTGATATTTGTAATTTATAATTGTGTGTGTGTGTGTGTGTGTGTGTGTGTGTGTGTGTGTGTGTGTGTGTGTGTGTGTGTGTGTGTGAGAGAGAGAGAGAGAGAGAGAGAGATAATATATTTAAGGTGTCAATGTTCATGGTAATTTATCTTTAAGGTGATGAATATCAATTTTCCCATGACTATGTTTTGAGTCTAGTTGGCAATTCTAAGTGGGCTATTTGTAAAAAAGGGTTTGTCTTTATGACCTAATTTTTGAAGTATAAATAACACGGTGATAATCCTAAGGTCATGTAACTTTGTATGTGTGTTTTTTTTTTTCATTTTTTTTGTCAAAATTGTGTTTATACTTTAGTTTTTCAAGATAGACTTTCTGGGTATGCACAAGCCTAATTGTGAACAATGTTAATGGTGTGATTCAAGTGGTGGTTAAAGATAAAAAGTTTTATGTATAATATATGAGCTTATCATGGGTATATTATATGTAAATATGATTTATTACTACCGTGTGAAGTGTTTTAATGTGTTCCAAGCAAGGAAAAGTGTAATGTGTCCTAAGTAGACATCATGGGATTAGGTCTCCATGAAACTTAAAGATGAGATAAGCCATATTGAGATAGGCTAGACCTAAAGGGACTAAAATAAAATTTTATACATGTATATGAGTTCTCATAAGATCCATTTCATTTCCAATCTAAGAGGTTAATAATTTTTGGCTGACTAGGAAGGATATGAATAAGTAACTTGTATAAATACTAGGTAATTTTAGGCCTATTGGAGTGTGTAGAGTTAAAGTGAATGAAACAATGTATTGGTAAGAATAATAAGGTATTTTAGACCATATAAATATAATATATAAAATATCATGAAGATTTTATAGAGTTTATGTGCATGAAAAAACAAGGTTATATGACCTAATCAAGTCAAGAAAAGGACTAGTTGAGCAAAAAAAACCTAGAAGGAAGTGTTAGAGGAATAAAAGAGAGAGAAGAGATAAAGAAGGAGACCATAATTGATTCATTAGAATAAAAGTGTTATAAATTTTATTAAGGGTTTTATGTGTATTAGTTGGTGATAAGTCATTTAGGGGGTTGGTGCCTCTTTTTAAGTTGGTGTTTACTAAAGCCTAGCTGAGTTGGTGTTTAGCTAGTTGGGGTTTGTGTTCCATGTGAAGTGGGTGATTCAATAAATTTGGTGTTTGTCTTATATTACTATATTAAATTTGTATATATCAATGGTTTTTTTCCCCTTGATTATTTTATACATATGTGATGTACTATTTATTTTCATGCTTATGTGGATATGTGTTTTTTCTTGAAAGATCTACATGCTTATTTGATTATTTCATGATTTCTTAAGTAAGATTGATAAGAAGTTTTTGAATAGTGATTCACCCCTCCACCCTCTCATTCATTTTTCTTCCAACATATGGGTTATCATGCTAATAAACATTATTATCTTGGTAACCTTGATTTTGATTATGATTATTATCATGTTGATGTTTTTGTTGTTCACTCTAATTAGTATTATGTGAAGGAAAAGTATCTCTATATATCCCCATGTTCTTATTAGAATGGGATGATTCATTGTTTAATTCAATCTCCCCTCTTTATATCATATACTAGATAATATGTCTAATTTTGACATCTATGAATACCATGACCTTTTACATGATGATACTTATAATACTCATTATCCCTATACCACTTAGGTTTGGGTTGAATTTCATCAAATGGTTTACTATTAGGAAAAATAATCATATTTATAGAAAGTTAATTTCAAAATATGACCTCAAAAGGATCTCCTAGATTATAAAATGGTCTTCTATTAAACTAATTCCTTAGAGGAGGCAACTTGTGCAAAGAAGGTAGTTGTGGCAAAGGGCCCTTTTGTGTTGGTGTGACTACACTATGTGAACATGTCTTACTTCTATTACTCCATTACCAAAAAATTTATTATTATGATTGAATGGTTTGGGGTTTTCTATTACACTTGTTGGATTTTAGATTGAATTTTTATTATAATTTTGGTTCTAAGTTTGATGTTGGGGTTGATTTTGTGAATAGATTTTGATAAATCATTTATCAATGAGGGCCTTTTCTATTTGAACTCCTTTATGAATGAATTCATCAAATTTGTCTTAATAATGTAGTATGAGGTTAAAACAAAATTATGAATACAAATTTGTCATGAATATGTTTTATTGCTTGTTATTAGGAAAATGATATGGAAATTTATTGGATAATTCTCTCCATATTTGGAGAGAAGATAAAAAAAATATCTCCACCTTATTGTTTGGTAATACACATGTCAACAATGGTCAATCATGTTCAATATTATATGAAAAGTGTTTAAAAAATTTCTCTCATAAATCATTAAAATTTGTTATAGAACCCTTTGGGAGATGCATGAACCACTCCAAATCTTTCCCAACTAAGATCCATAATAAAAAACAAAGTATAAAATTTGGGTCATAACCCACTTTTTAGCATGCAACAAAAAAATCCTTTAGGTGCTCCCTTGGGTCACCCTTTCCTTTATACTTGTTAAATTTAGGGATCTTTAAATTAGACATAAGGGTGTCTAAAACATGATTACATCAAATATATACGAGCATATTTGATCCAACTTATACTTTTGGCCTTGATTCTTAGCTTGTAATCTTCAAATTGCATACTTAATAGCTTTCCATTCATGAGAAAAATAAGTGTCTTGGGATGCATTATGGGATACATAGTTGAGAATGAAATTTTGGATTATCTTGATTTGTGTAAACTCTTTTCACTAACCTATTAGTATTAGTAGTCCTATTGTCAAGACTAAATTGGGTGTGGGGGACTTGGTGTTGATTGGGATTTGAAGATGGAATGCAGAATCACTGTTGCATATGAGTAATTAATTATATTTGAGTGAGGAGTTATTATTGATTGGTGAGAATTCATTTTTGATTAGAAGCAACCTATTATCTAGATGGAACTTGTTACTATGTACTAGACAAGATTTGATGGGTATTAGACACAATTTGATTAGTTTTGTAAGGGTTATGTTGGGGGAGATGTGAGATGGATGAGATAATATATGTATTCATAGGGACTCATTTGGAATGATTTTAATTATATATCTTGTAAGGGGGGATTTATAGAGTGGGATTAGTGATAACTTGATGGGTATTAGGAAATACTTTTTATGGATTCTCAAAAATCTATGAGTATATTTTACTCAAGAGTGGTGGATGTCTCCAAAGTAGGGAATGTATCAACCAATGAATATTTAACCTAACACTCAATAGGTTGATTAAAATCTATAAGTATAGGATCAAAAATTGTATTAACTAATAAATCTATAAGATCATTGAACACTTGACCATCTTATTTCAATTGGGATATAATGATAGGAAACACTTCAGGTGGAGCAACAAGTATTTTCTTCCCCTTTACAAATGTTTCTAGGATTGACTTCGTTTGAAAAATTGTTGGACCATGGCTAGAGGAAGGTAAATCCTTAGTCTAATCTATGATTTCAACATTAAAATGTGGTTGAGATCCTATAATGTTACACAAGTTCTCTATATCACAATCATGGGGAACCTTAGCACCCATCTCTAATAAGTTCAAGAGAGCTTCATGTTTGTTCTCATAAAAGTCTTTCTAAAATTGAGCTCAAGTTTCATTGTAATTATGTGTCACATATTCATACTTAGGTTGATGGACTTCCATATCATGTGAGTTCACAGGATCTTGTTGATTATATAAATAATTTGGCTGATATGTGAATGGATTTATATAGTCTTGTTAAATTTATGTCCAATCATCATCATAAGAATCATTGTAATCCATGCCACTTCTCATGTAGTGAGGCATGTTGGATACTATTGTAAACCAAGTAATTTGACTTGAAATCAATTTTTTCAAAAGGTTAAATTTGGCTAAGTTACCAAAGATGTTTTGAATTATCCCAAGGTTTTGAAAATGTATTAAACTTTTAAATCAAAGTGTAATGTTTGAATGTAAGGATGAAAGGTTTTGAACTATAAATATAAACTTAAAATAAATATAGAAATGAATAGGGATTGATAGGTGACTTGGAAATGAAAAGATAATGTTTTGAATTGAATAGGTTTAACTTGGACTTGAGAATTGGTACTGAGACTAGAATCTGACCCAAGTCTTGAAGTGGTTTTGAATTAGAAATTTGGAATTTGATTGGAATGGGTCTAAGTTCACATAACAAACATAACGATATGATTTCAAACAAAAATTTATGTTTTTAGACAAATTTGGTCAGGAGATATAGAGGGGAATGATTTTTGACTTGAAAATTGGGTAGAGTAATGCCTCTTTGTGAAGATGTATGTAGACTATGTTTGAATATATGATGAGTTTTTGACACAAAAAAAAGAAATAAAAAATTCAAGCTCATGATTATACTTTAGTGACTAACATGAAATACTCCACATTAATTGATTCTTTATATATACTCACCTTGAGAGAGGATTATAAAATTTCAGATTCTTTATGTACTTAATGTAGTTATTGGTAGGGTTTTTATCGCACCCTTATCTCAAAATGTACATATGTAAAATAAATATTTAGGTGTTTTTGCCTTTGAAACCCTATGCCAATGAATGTTTCATGGTTGAAATGTCCTATTCTAAAGTTTTCATGGGCTTACTAAATGGTCCTGATATACCTTACAATACATGGGCACAAAATCCATCATTTGGACATCAATATCTAATGAGCTATTTATGGGAGGGTCCTGTCCCTTCAAAACCACTCCATATATAGGATTTCATTACAATTATACCAAAAATTCAATCTATGAAGGAAATTATATCTAAACTATAACTATTATATCCTGAATTTATATACCCTATCGGATAATAAGGGTTCATATGAATGTTGGGTAGTGATGTCCTAGTCACCGTACCCTAAGGACTCATGAGAAGGAAATGACACCCCAATCACATAGCCAAAACAAAATAAAAGTTATTGTTATTTTAATTCATAAGAATCCCACTAAGTGAAATCAAAGAGCATAATTGGCAAATATCTCAAGATAAAATAAGTGATCACCTTCACATTTCTAGGTCATCCTACCAAGGGGAGAGTATACATGTGAAGGTATCGCACAAACACACAAGCAATCAATTAAATAAAAAACTAGAGAATGGTGAACATAAATGAAAGCATTTTTATTTCACCAAATCAAAAGATGAATTATTTTTAAAACACTTAAAGGAAATGTGAGTGAACAATGTTTATTTTCAATTGATCACCATGTACACCCTTTAGAACCTTGAATAAAACCATAAGTAGTTTATTGGTGGTCTTTGACAAGCTTTTTCTTTGGTTTTTACCTTGATTATTTAGTAAGAATCCTAGACAAAATAGTTATTAGTTTGTTTATAAAGAGAGAAGCAATCAAAACATGTACAATAAATAATCAAAAACCAAAATTAAAAAACAAAACTTGCAAGAAACAATGTTAACCAATTCAAACCTATACAAAGTAAAATAAGAATTGTGAGATATTCATAAGTTAATTTGTAAAAACAAAATAGTTTTATATAAAAATATATAAAATATAGGTAACTAATAAATTATTTTGACTAAAATGATGATTTCAGTGTTATATGATAAATTTATTACAGTAATTAAAACATAAATAACAAGAAAAATGTAAGCTTATTCGTAAAAAAAAATAGGTTTCTATAAAAACATGAAAATACAAAGAACCTAGAAATTAATTATATAATAAATATGATTTAAATGTTTTATGTTAAATTTACTAAAATTAAATTTAAAATACCTTGATTTTAAGCCTAAAGAGTCATATGATGGACAAATTTAGAATAAGAGAAGGGGAAATCAAATTATAATTTGAGATAATTTTCAAATGGGAGGAATAATAATATTATTGATTTATAAAAGTGAGGTGTGAGTCCCACCAGATGTGCCATATATATCCATAGGAGTACAAAAGGTTAGTGTTTCTTTTGTTAGTGAAAATATCAAAATAAAAGCAATGAAACAATTTACCTTAAGCCTAGGACATCATGAGACAAATCAAGGATGAATATAAAATAAATATGAAGACAAAATCATAGAAATTATACCTTCCTTTGTGAATTCTTCACCTTGTCAAATTCAAGAAGAATGTGGCTCAGAATGTAGTATCAAAGGGTCTTTAGAAATTTCATCTTTGAAGAGTGGAACATATCCCTTTCATATCTTTGAAGAATAGATTGATAAGAAGTTGATTTGATGCACAAGGTGGATATGAGAACTATAAGGGATTCACTATAAATATTGAGTATTAAATATGAAGAGGGATGCCTCTTTATTTATAAGTAAAGTAACTAAATGTGAGCCCTTGATCTTGTATATCAGATGAAGGGTTGAGAATCCACCCCAAGGCATCACATGGATCACCAATATGTGCCCTTCATCTTATCCAAGATGAAGGGTAGAGGATGTTTCTCAAAATATCCAAAGGGGGATTAATATGAGCCCTCCATCTTTCATGAAAGATGGAGGGTGGATAATGCCTCTCTAAAATATCTTTAGAGATGAAATGAGAGTCCTCCATCTTGTTTCCAAGATGGAGTGTGGATTATCCTTCTAAAAAATATCTTAAAATGTGGAATGAGGGCCCTCCATCTTGTCTCCAAGATGGAGGGTGGATAATTATTCTTGGAAAGTGCACCATATGAGGTGGAAAATGGAGAAATTCAATTAAAAAAAAATAAGAATTATAATTCCATGGAATTTATAACTAGAGGAGGTATTAATTAAACTAGTTAAAAATATTAATATAATTAATATGAATTTGTTTGATTTGATTCTAATAAGAGGAATTGATTAATTAACCAGAGAGATGGAAATTACTAGTAGTGATGAGAAATATGACCAAAGTTATAATTTAATGATCTATCATGGTACATTGACCTAATTAGGGATGCACCTATGTGTTTTAGAATGTTTATGTCTAATGTGTAGATGAAATTTGGATGTTTGGTGATTTCTAGAATTAATTAATAATATTGTATAAAGTCACTCTTATTTGCATAAAATTAATTCTATTTATCATTTTAGACATGGATGTGGTGAAAATGGAGTGTCTACATAGAGTTATATCCAACTAGGTGCTTCTTATCCTTTAGATGCTTAGCACTTTCTATATTTAGCATGTGCAATAAATTATAGGTAACATTCAATTTGTATGATTGATAATATATTTTTTTATAAATCAAAATAGTTATAATTTTATGCTTGTTTAAATACATTAATCTAAAATAGTATAAGACATATTGGTGAACTTGGTCCTTATATTGAGCATGTCAAACCCTAGGTTCCCTTAATGTTTCTTCCTTATTCCTATACTTTCATATTTATATATTTAAATCTAATTTTTAGATTTTATTTCTTATTTCCACTTCATGAGTGGCATTTTTCCTAGGGTTTTCATTCCTCAAACCCTAAATTTATACATTTTTTTTCTTACTAGGAGTAAGATATGTGCATGTGTTCCTTATTATCTTAGGGTTTGGTAAATTAAAAATTAATGAGAATACTAAAACCCCTAATATCCCTCACCCTATTGTATTATCAATATGTATCAATTATATGTCTTATGCTTATACTAATGAGTGGACTAATGATCATGCTTATTTTCTTAATGAAATTTATTATATAGATGAAGAATATTCTTATGTAGTGAAGGAAATGACTACGATTATTATTATGAAGAATATTTTTATGTTAGTGATGTACCTAGTGAAGCAAAAAAATAACAAACTAAAGTTGTAGTTTAAGAAATCAATTATGATAATCCTTATCTACACTCTTCTATCAATAAAACACTAAAATGAGATGAAAATAATTGTGTATACCAATATTTTAAGCTTGTAAAGAAACTAAGAATAAATACCAAGTCCCTACACTAAATCTAACATAACCTTTGATTAATAAAAATGAAATATATAAATAATTTACCTTCACATACTAATTCAAGTGAAGATCTCATTCATTGATGTCGATTTACTCATAATTGATGGATTATGGTTGCTTAAGACTTGTGCAAGATATTAACAAGGTTTCGACAATGTGTAACTATATTATTTTATTATAAGAATAAAATTTATTTGGGATTAAATAATAATTTCATGATGATCAAGAATAAAGGATGAAGGGTGGATTTATAAATTATTAGATGGATTGATGGATGGTTGAGATCATTACAGAATATTAGAAACTTCAAAATTAGATGTGATTCAATAAAATAATTAATTGATTTACTACCATTTGGAGACATAGTTTATTAATTTTTCATATTTTTAAGACAAATTTAACTAATTGATTAGGATGTGCTTAGATAAGTTTCCATTTCAAACTAAGAGTTGAAACACATGATGACATGGAGTGGTGGATGGGTGTAAATTATTATTATTATTATTATTATTATTATTATTATTATTATTATTATTATTATTATTATTATTATTATTATTATTATTTTAATGAATTAAATATGTGCATGAATTTAATTATTAGTTAATTAATTAAAAACTATTAACTAATTATTTAATCATGAGGTGACATTAGTGGCTTTAAATTTAGTCACGTGGTATTTAATTTATTAGTGTGGTGATGTAAGTGTTTTATGACATTAGGGTGAACTAGTTAGAGCTAATGATGGATTGAGTAATAATAGATTGATGATGAAATTAGAGTTTCTACATTTTAACCTCTTTGAAAGGGCATTATGACTAGAAGAAACAAAATTTTTCAAAGTATGGATAAAAGTAAAAGAAACACGAGTGCATAAATATGCCCCTAGTTACATTGTTAGTAGGTATGATTACACCCTTGAGATGGAATGAGAGGATGAAATACTTGTATGGGTTCTTGAATTGAGAAGAGGGGTTGAAATGAAAAAAATTAGGGTTGAAATAGAGGGTGAATGGATGAATTAGGAATGATATATCCTGATCAAGCTACAATAATTGATAAATTTGATTTTCCCTAATATATGATGTATGTGAGGGGGTTAAATTGGGAAAATATATCATAATAAATATACAATGATAAATATATTTTATTTTCCCCAAGAAATTCTATATGAAAGGTGGTTGGAGTGGGAATGATATATCTTGACAAAGCTACAATGTTCGATATCTAGAAGATGGAGAGGTGAATAAATAGGGGTTAGTAGGATGAATAATAAATAATTGTTAATTATGGATAGTTAGTTAGAATGAATGTTTATGAATATTGATGATGTGATGATGAATGATGTTTATCTTGTATATAATTTGAAATATTTGAGCAACCTGATATTTACTATAACAATAACAGGATGTACCATGATATGTAAAACCATAATGACATTATTGTGATATGTAATAGGACTAACATAGACACAATAAACAATAAAAAATCATAAAAATAAATAAATGAGAAAATAATTAACAATAAAATACATAAAAGATAAGTAAATTGATTATATTTTTGTCCCTTTTTTAAGTTAAAACCCCAATGTTTGAGGATCAATGATAATGATAGCTTTGGTTTTCCCTAGACAAATATATATGTGAGGGGTTGGATGGGAAATGATATATAATAATAACACCATAATTATTTGTTTAAATTTGAATAAATATTTTAACTGGACTTAAGACATTATTTTTTGGGATTTTTTAATTTGTTTATTTTTTTATATTTATGATGAATGAAGAGATTACAAAAAATTGAAAACTAGTTCTAGTGGGATGGAGGTGGAAATGAATGGAATGTTTGGGGTATTATGTATGGATCTCCAGGGACTATATAATGTAGGAACCCTATGCCCAATCTTCCATGTGCCATGTTGATGTTGGTTTATCATGTACTCTAAAGAAGATTTGATACATTAATAGTTTTCCAAAACATGTTTCAAGACCTTTTTCATTTCCTTATTAATGTAATAAATAGGTTTATGGATGATCATGATGGTAGGGATAGTTTAAGATGGATAATATTTAATAGAATTCCCCTTCCCTAAAGTGTAGGGTACTTGTAAACAATGGTTTTTACACATGATGCTAGAAATTGGTTTTCATCATGGTACTTTCCCAAGGTACCATAATAATGGTTTTCACATTTGTATGTTTTTATTTATTTATTTTTATTTTCTTAAAAAAATTAAATTTCAATTTTTTTGACAAAATCAAATCCTTCAAGTATGGAAGTGTTTGATATGCATGATTTTCATGGGTTCATCTAGATCTTATCTGTCTTGCATATCTAAATTTTATGTTCCATAGATTCTATTAAGAAGTTTATTAATCAATACATTGGATTCTTTTGAATTTAAATATTTTAATTGGCTACCATCATAACCCCTATGATTGATGGTGCTGCCAAGGAGGGTGAAGCAAGATGCACATTAGATAAAGGATTTTATTTGATTGTGTGAAATATTTGGAGGAATGATTTTGTCATGGAGGTAAGAGTAAATGAAATCATACCAAGTGGAAGTGTGACCAAAAATATTACACACCATTTCAAATTCTAATTTTTTTATGAGTGCTTCATATGATACAATTATGCATGCTTTAGGAAAGAGATAAAAAATGTCTAAAAATTTTGTTAAAAGGGAAACAAAATTTTCCTATTCTTTGGGATTAATATTAGAACCAAATTTTATGATCTTAGGTTTGTCTATTGCTTTGATGTTGACATCAATCAGTTTGGAGTCATTTTATAATTATTCCAATATAGGGGAAGATTGAGCTCCTCATCTATCAATGCCTCATAGAGGGTTTCACTAATAAAATCCTATTTATTTTCTTGATTTTGTTTTTTTGTTTTGATAGAGCATTAAAGAGGTTTTCAGTAGGGGACCTTGATTTTTTTATTTTTTATTTTTTAAATTATTGTGACTATAAAAGTCTTCCTTCTCCCTAAAATATGTTTATGCATCATATTGATTTCAAAAAAAAAATTATGATCCCATGGCAGGATGTAGTCTTGGATTCCCATGAATTCTATGATAGCTTCATCACTTTGGAAAAAAATCAATTGGTATGTGATTTTATTGGTTCTAATAAATGAGTTTAGGGTATTGTAAATTGAGGTTTATGGTAAAGATAACTGTGTCATTGAAAATTTTGGTGGTGGAAATTCATTCATAGAGGCTACAAGAGGAACCTATTTCCATGTTAAAAGAGGATTCCTTAGTTATAGTGTCACTAACATCCTCATATTGATTACCAATTTGTTTTTATCTAATGTCATGAGATTGTTGATTTGCACACATTACTATGTATCTCAGGTTTCATGTTCATGAAGGCATAGTCACTTTCCTTTATAGTTCATGATTTGACACATTTTATTTACTATAAGATTCTCTAATCTTAATATACGAGGCTAAGCAGTCATTATATAACAAATATTCATTAGAGATTTTAATATTTTCATCTAAAATAAGGCTTGATTTAACAAAAGTGGTTTTGCCAAAATATTAAAATGGTTGTTACTTATTCTTATTCATGTTAGTCCTACCATAGCTTCAGGGAGAAATGGAAAGTTTAACCACATGAAATGCACCTTGGATTTCATTTCTTCATAGCCTTTGTCAATGATCTTAAAATGGGATTTAGAAGATGGAGTTTTAGATGTAGATGATAGATCATATGGATGTATATAAGAGGAAGGATTTGATAATTTTGGTGTTGTAGATCTATTCACTTTAGAAGCATTTTTAGTGATAGATCATTAGTTAGTTTTACAATATTAACATTCCAACATTTTACAATATTATAATGGTTGAGGGCCACTAGGGACAATCAATTCCCTTATTAAATGTGGAAAATGAATGCATTAGTGGAAGTTAAATGGGATAAATTACATGACATAAGTCCATATTTAGTTGAAGAAGATGTTATAGGGCAGATATATATTAATGACATGGAGTAGATTTTGATATAAGACAAGCCCAACCATGATAGTTAGATACATAATACATATTATTTACCTTTATGCAGTGTCATATTACTTGATTATGATGACATTTGGATCTAATATTATTGTGGAGTAACCAAGATGTTTGATCAAGGTCAATTTATAGATGTTCAAGTGCAATATAATTTCTATAAGTACCATTTTTACCTTGTGTTTGGTAATGTAGGCTTTGATGTATAAGGGTAGGCTATGTGATGGAATAATGGGAGATTTGTTATGTTGGTAAAAGGTAATTTTATGGATTGAGGACATGTGTCCAACTAGTGCTTAGAATTGGGATGGATCATTGTCATTAGGGACTCTTGATTCTTGAAGGGTTTTATAAAATATGTCCTTATGAATAATGGATGTTTTGAGAGGGTCCAAAATAGAGATATGGGTAGGTGTTTTATCAATATATTAAATAAGGTTTTATTTTACTTTATGGGTGGGTAGAGGAGGAATTTGGACAATTATTTTTTTCCTAGTTGTAACAAAACAATCTTTAGATTTAACTTTGGTGGTGGAGACATAGTTGTCTGTGTGTTTGATATGAGCAAAAACTGCATTATAGGAATGGGATTTTTTTTATAGTTTACATTATTAGGTTTAGAAATATGACCCTTATTTGGTTGTGAATAAGGGTTTTCATGTTTCCAAAATGGATATTGGTATATCCAAAATTGAATATTTTTGGATGTACATGCACTAATGTTGATTTCAATATCTCCATTATTAATAAGATCTTGGACATAATTCTTTAGTTTCATGAATCTATTGGTTGAATTCCATTTGATTTTATGAAACTTGTAGTATTAATTTTATGTTTACCATGTGGGTTTCAGTTTGATTTCATCAAAGTGTTTTCTTTATAAGAAGATGATCATGTTTGTAGCAACTAGTTTATGAAACATGGCTTCTAGTGATTCCCCAAGAGGATTATCATATTTTTTTGATTTTCTATTTGGGTTGGCCCCAAGGATTGGTAATGTTAGAGGTTATTTAGAGGGCTTGAATTTGTTTTGAATAAGTCACTCAATCACCAAAAATATTATTTTTTTCTAAATAACTTAGGCTTTTATGAATGTATTTGATTTTGATAATATTTAGGAAAATGTTTCACTAGTCCTTTATCTACAATGGATTTTTAAATATAAACTATGTTTTCAATGATTTCATCAAAGATAGTATCACAATGGACTTGTAGTTGAAAATCCATATTTTGATTAAGGTTGTTAACAAAAATGTTGACCAGATTTTTTTAGGGATGGACCTATGGAACCTACTTGCTAAACTTCTCCATCATTGTAAAAAAGAATAAAAATGTATCCATTCATTTCATTTAGCATTTAACATATCCATAATGGTGAGCTCATGTTATATATATATATATATATATATATATATATATATATATAACTAAAAGGGGTAAAAAATTTATTCAGATAGAGACAAAACAAAAGAATTACAAAGCTTTCTCCTAGTCAACCAGTTAAGCCAGCTTCTGAAAGAGATCCAAAGGCAGCAGCCTCTGGTCTAAGATGTTCCAACAGGGCCCCTACTCAGAGGCCCATTTAGCAAGAAGGTCAGAAATTGCATTCCATTCCCAAGGGATATGCTTAAAAACCATAGAATCCAAAGCCGTGCATAGCTGGAGAGTCTGTTGGACAATCACAGCCAACTACCAATCCACATTATCTAAATTTTGATTATCTAATAGATTAACTACAACCTGTAAATCTAACTCATAGATAATGTTAAGCTAGCCATGATGACAAAAATGTTTCACTGCCTCTAAGATAGCCAAAGCTTCCATGAGATTATTGGTGTACCAACCCTTATAGACTGAAAAAAGAAACTCTATATCACCTGAGCTATCACACCCCACACCTCTGATGCCTGCATCCCCTATGTTTCCCTGTAAAGATCCATCAGTATTGATTTTGATTATTCCAGTGCCTGGGGGAGTCCATCATCCCTTTCTATCCATGGGTCGTGATTGTTGCCAATTTCTTCTCACTGGGCGTGTGGGAGGCACGAAGTAGGGAGCAACATAAGGCATAAAAAAAATGCATGAATAGATGCCAGCATCTACTGGTCCTAGGTCCATGACCCTGTTACCCTTTTCCAAGAGAGTTTCCTATAATGAGTTAATGATCTTAACCCAAATGGCGCCAGGCTCCAGCTGAGTCACATAGAAAATGGGCCTATTCTTTTCGAGCTAAATGTTCCATAAAATGAATGAAGGTCATGCCAGCCAAGCACTCTATAAAAATGAAGCTTTGGAGGGATAATAGCCTAGTCAGCTCCAAAACTCAAGAAGTGAAGATGCATGCCAGCAGGGGCATCCCCACACACTCCACCAGAGGTGCTAAATTTGTTTGGCAAAAGGACATTGGAAAAAGAGGTGTGTCCCAGTCTCCTCTCTGCTGCAACATAAGACACATCTGGACAACCCTTAGAACCCCCACTTACAAAGTTTGTCCCAAGTAAGACACCTATTATAAGTTAAGGTCTAAAGGAAAAAATTACATTTGGGCCATGTAATCTGGTTCCATATTTTCTTCCCCATAAGAAGTTTGCTTCACCAAATAGTTGTTTTGTCAGGTCAATGTAGCCAGCCGAAACTGAGTAGTGCCCAGTGGGATCCCCTCCCCATGCTAAAACATCATGTCCTTATAAGGAGCTACATCTTCTAGAAGTAAGGATCTGTGATAAATCCATACACTTCTCTAAAGAGCCTCTCAGTGGCCAATCAGAGGAATGCTTCCACCTGAAGCCAGTAGTTCTACCTAGATGAAAATCTTCCTTTTAGTGAGCTACAGTATTCCACCCAGTAGCCTAAAAGGCATCACTAAGATGTTGTAGATGCAGATGAGAGGACAAGAGTGGGGGGGGCCATCCTAGGAGTCACTCCAAAAGAGAGCCTTCATGCCTCTATTATAAATCTAGAAGAGGCTGCATTTCACCAGGTGGGCTCCCACCTTGAGGGTGTGCCACACCATGGAGCCCCCACCTTCAAGAGGTAGCCTCAAGATATCAGGAGGTTCCACACTAGGAAAATATTTATAGGTCAATATGTGGGCCCATAGATGCGATTGATTAGAGCACCAACGTGAATAAAGTTTAGCAGCAAGAGCTTGGTTGGCTAGGATAACAGAGCGCAAGTTGAGGCCTCCATCCTTCTTCGGGTAACAAACAATCCTAGTTAATAAGGCTCCACTTGGTGTTCTACAAGTTGATGCTCCAAAGGAATTAGTGGGAGAGGGCATCAAATTCCTTAAGAAAGTACATAGGGGCAGCCTGAATCATACATCCATAGATAAGAAGAGCCTAGATCACCGATTGTAGAAGTGTGACCCTTCCAGCAATAGAGAGCCATCTATGAGTCCAATGATTGACTTTTTTCTTGAGTTTGTTAAGTACATTCTGCCATAATAATCTAGGCTACCTTCCCACCATAATAGGGATCCCCAAATAGGTCAAAGGGAGAGATTGGATCTAAAATCTCAGGATGGTGGTAATCCTCTGCTATATAGGCATAGGGGTGTTAAAAAAGAAAATAGAGGACTTGTGGTCATTAATTTTTTGGCTAGATGCCTCCAGATAAATGTCCAAGGTGCCTCAAAAAACCTCTGCTTCCCAAATCTGTGCTCTCCTTACTAGGATGGTATCATCCACAAACTAGAGGTGGGACGTGGTAGCTCCATTCCTCCATTACCACCCATGCATAATATTTTGAGACACCCAAAACTTGATAAGTCACCCCAGCCCCTCTACCAGAATAACAAACAAGTAAGGAGAGAGTGGATCCCCTTGGGGAAGGCCTCTAAAAGCTCCAAAAATCTCAGTGGGTTCCCCATTAATGAGGACTGAGTAGGAGGGTGTGGTAACACAGCTCAACACCCAACGGATCTAGGCCTGATTGAAACCCAATGACAGTAGGACTTTTTGCAAGAAGCTCCAGCTGGCTCTATCATATGCCTTAGCTAAATCAAGCTTGATAAACATAGCACATTCCTGAGAGGTACTCATAGAATGAATAGCTTCCAAAGCAATGGCTACCTAATCTAGGATTTACTTACTAGCCACAAAATCCCCTTGTTCCTTAGATATAACCATGGGGAGACAGACTTTTATCCATTCTATAATGAGCTTGGTAATGATTTTATAAACCACATTGCAAAGTGCAATGGGCCTAAAAAAATGCAGCTAATTTGCCTTATCTTTCTTCAAAATCAGGACAAGAAAGGTTGCATTCAAAGCCCTGAGCATTTCTTTGGTGGAGAAAGATTCCTGCACCACATTCAATAAATCCTAGCTAATAATGTCCAAAAAGTCCTAAAAGAATTCAATAGGGAAGCCATCAGGTCCCAAAGCTTTACCTCTGTTGATACTGAAAACCACTCCCTCCACTTCAGCCATATCAATAGGCCACATAAGAGAATCATTCATTCTTAAGGTGACCACCTGGGGGATGCATGAAAGCACTGTGTTTTCTGCCATCTTAGGGGGCAACAGTCCTTTTGAAAAAAGTGTAGAATAAAATCGAATAGCTTCTCCCATAATAGCTTGAGATAAAGTTAGTCGAGTTCTGTCTGGGCCATCCAGGGAAGAAATAAAGTTCTTATTGTGCCTCACCTAGACCAACTTATGGAAGAATGCCATGTTTTTGTCTCTTTCTTGGAGCCAGTCTATGCGAGCCTTCTATTTTTAGAAGATCTCTTCATGAATTTCCCACTCAGCTAAAACCTTGGATGCTTGAGATTCTACCATATGGAGCTCTTCAGACAAACCCAGGTCTCTAATCTGTCTAGTCACCACATCAAGTTGGTCTTGAGCCCTTCTCCTCATAATTTGGAGATTACTAAAACAATTTATATTCTAATATTTTAGCTTCCTTTTAACATACTAAAGTTTTTTGGCAAAGGTGAACATAGCCGTACCAAAGTTGGGCCCTCCCTGTCTCCACCACTGAATCATTAGATCATGAAGTGAAGCCTCACGAAGCCACATGAGCTACAACTTGAATGAAGGCTTCTTTGGACCAGTAATATGACTGATAGAAAGCTTGATCAGCTAGTGGTTAGAGCCTCTCAAGTCAAGAATTTCTAAAGTAAGGGATACAGATCTAGATAGCTAGAAACAAGAAATAAGGAATCTATCAAGGTGCTCTAAAATACCAGCATTACCTATTCTTCTATTATTCTAAGTGAAGAGTCCATTAATAGGCTTGATGTCTGATAGGTGCAAGAGGTCTATATTCTACCTAAGGATTTCCATGGAAGGCCCCAAGTGTGGTAGTCCTCCTCTCTTCTCCTCTAGGCTAAGGACTACATTGAAGTCTCCAGTTAAAATCCATGGTAAAAATGGATGGTAGCTCCTGACATACCAGATATGATCCCATAGCTTGAGCTGTCCTTGGAGATCAATCGGAGCATAAACATTGGTAACAAGAATAATTTCACCTATTTCCATAGAGAGGGCAACCATTGAGAGGGCCAAACTGCCAGACAACCAATGCTATGGCATTATTTTCCTGGGATCCCAGCACATGGCCAACCCTCCAGAGCTCCCTGAGGCTCCCACACACTGGCTTTGACTAGAGAACCATATATTTTATACACAAGAAAACCATAAGTCCATGGAAAATTTAGTCTCCTGGATATTGAGAATATCAGGAGAATGATCTCTCACTAATTTATGCATAGCTTTTTGTCTGGGGATGCTATTCAGTCCCCTTACATTCCATGATAGGACAATCATTAGGTATATTGGGGAAAATTCTCATCCAGGGTCCTCACAACCCTAGACTCTACCAATAAATCTCCTATGAGTTTGATTTTGTCCTGATCCTTCTTGCGGCCAGCCCTTGAAAAAGTTATGACAGAGGCTTTCTTGAAAGGTCTTTGCATTAGGCCAAGAGCTGGTAGAGATCCTTTCTCTTTTATGTTAGCTTCCACATCTTTTACCAAATCTACCCATCGAACATCATTATCACACAGAGCTGGCAAGACTATGAGGGCACCTTCTTGTAGTTCAAGAGAGGTCCCCAGGGTTGGCTAGAACACCATGTCTTATGATTCATCACAAATAGAGGGTCGTGCAAGTGCCTTAGAAACCTCCCCCTAAATAACTTCAGGAATGCCATCTTCTATGGCCATGTTATCTAGGGTCTCAAATCGATTGAAGCCCAAATCTGCCTACCTTTCAATATTTGGATGTTTCTAACCATGGCCCTTCATGCGGCATTGGACTATGGTAAAACTGTCCATGTCAGGATCTCTGAGCCCTGCTGAACCTTGGTCCACTTTTGTGGAGTTTAGCTGATTTTTCCCTTTTGTGGCACTATCAAGTTAGGTATGAGTCATTCCATTATAGCCAGACTGGCCATTCCCTTTGCCTCCATTGGCCCCATTCGACCCCAAAAAATCCTCAAGTGAGCCATTACCTCTAATAGCTTGGGGGCATTGATGATGCAAGTGCCCATAGACATGGTAGATACAATAGTGGAAAGGGATAGACTCATAGTCTAATTGTTAGATCCAGGAAGAAGTACCTAGGCAAATTTCTAATGAATCTGGCAAAAGATTATTCAAATTAATATCAACACAAATTCAGGCATAAGAAATAACCTTTTTTTTTGAATTTGGTGCACTATAGCAGTTGGTGTTCCAAGCATGGCAGCTATCTGGCACAGAATATCTTCCCTCCAGAATTCTAATGGTAGTCTCAGCAAGCGAACCCAGACCGGAATGTAAACCAGAAGATCTTCAGTAGAGTTGAACCCTGCATGCTAGGGTTTGAGAAAAATACCATTACAATCAAATAAGTAAGGGCCTCCCTTAAAAATTCGATTTTGGTTCAAAATAGAGGTAAAATTCACCATGAAATAGCTGTTCCTAGCCAACATAATATCAAAGTCACCTTCAATCTGCCATTACCGATGAATCCAAGCTTCCAATGCTGACAGATAAATTTTGATGCCCAAGAATTTTCAAATCAATGCATGGGAAGCCAAGTATTCCACCTCTTCTTTTACTATCTCAGGAGAAATAACTAGGACAGGTCATTCCTGGCTCCATGGTAGGCATCCATTGATTTTCTTAAGCTTAGAGCTCTCATTGACAAAGATTGATTCCTTCTCCTATGCATTACCCCTAGGCAGAGGCTGATCCTCCCTGGGGACTTCCTCCAGGCTGTCGCTCCTTTGCCCTTTGCTCGCAGCCATCCTAAAAAAAAAATGGTTCTTGTTATCTTTCTATAAAACTATAAATAATTTTATCATACTTTAGTGAAAGTCATTTTTGCTCATGTTATATATTTTAGTAGAAGTTTTTTACATATATTTCATAAAGATATACAAATTTTGTGATAGATCCCTTAGGGAGATGTAAGATCCATTCCAAATCCTATTCTCTTAAACTTTGAGGGAATAATTTAATCAAGTAAATGTTATTTTATGAAAATTTTTGGCATGACATAAAAAATTATTTAACATGTTCCCTATGATCACCCTTTCCCATATATGTTTCAAAATTTGTGGTTTAAAGTAATGAGAAAAGGGTATTCACAACATTTATCAATTAAAAGGATATGGGAATAACTCCTCAAACTTATACTTTTTGTTTTGATTTTGGATTCCATCTTGTATTTCTTGGAGATCATCCTTTATAGCTTGCCATTCTTTGGCAAATAAAGTACCATTGACTATCGATGATGGGGTAGGAAAATTTAGGTTTTGGTGAACCATGATATTGATTGGTATTTTATTGTTGATTGTTATATTATTAATTATGGGAATGTTGATTTTACTATGCAAGTTTAGATATTAAAGGACTAATAGAGGAAACTATGTTTGCCAACTATTTACTTAATTGTTTAACTTGGTCAAACATGACTTGATTTCATCTCGATGGAGTTATTTTGTTATAACTAATTTCCATTTTCCAATGTTGATATGGAATACATGTGGGTGAAGGTTTTCACTGGTTTACTTTATATTATGTTAGCCAGTGGGATTGATAGTATTAGTTGTATCTTGATTTGAAAGGGTTTAGTATTTCCTACTTATAATGTGACTCAATTTTTTAGGATTATATTCTAGAGGGAAATACATCCTATTTCTATGAGTTGCATAAGGATGTCATCCTTATTTTTAAATAAGCATTGGTCAACTTGCACATGAATTTATTTAGATATAACTAAATCATTGCATTCATCATTGTACATGCTTTGGTTTTCTAGGCTATCAATATCATCATCATCATGATTTTTTTATTGATTAAGAGGGTTATCAAAATGAAATGGGTTTTCCATATCAAGGTTATGATTTATTATAGCTTGAAATATTATTTTGGGTGATATTAGTTTTTTGGGGTTTTATTTAGATATGTTTGATTTTAATTGGTCTTATGTTAAACTAGTTTAACACAAGGGGAAAATAATGACTCACACGAAATAATACATATGATAATCAAATGGGAGTACAACCAAATATTGGTCCATGAATATACCTTGAAGGTACATTGTGGGTAATCTTATGGAACATTATTTTCCTAACACCATTATGTGATTATGGCTAGGTGTATCCTAAACTAGGTTGTAATAAGATCACTAGGAAAGTCCTTATTTTAATTTTTGGTATGTGAGGCCCAAATCTGTGATACAAGGGTGTGATTGAAAGCTTGGGTATTATTGGTTAACCACCTCACTTCTTGAGAAATAGGTAGAAATAGTTTTTTGTTTAGTCAATTGTTAAAAATCCAAATTGCACTTTAGGAGGAGGTTGTTTAGGTCTACCTCTAAGTTTGAGGTAACATGGGATTAGTCCAAGGTTATGGGTGACCTATGGGTAGGTTAAACCTTTAGTTAATGGGGATAACTCCTCTAGTGCATCAATCATGGCTCAAATTATAAACCTAATAAATTATTTGGGTGAAAAGGGATAGATAAATGCATGAAGGAAACCTATGCTAAAGAGAGATGATGCACCAATATAGTTTGTCCACTCTATTTTAACTCTTAACAACACTATTGAAACATACATGAAATTTAACCACTATCTCTAAGAGCTTTTATGCAACAATGTTTCACATAAAAGCTATGCTAGGTGGTTAGAACATGAGTGAAATGAAAGAAAGGTCTGATATAAGGCACTTACCAGTCATATTCCACTTTAATTTCAATCACCAACACTTTTACACACTATGTGACCTGCATAAAACATCTACTAGAATCTAGTTGAGGCAACGACCTAAAAAGTGAGAAAATATACCACTTATGCATATAAAAAAATAATATAACACACTAAAGACTAACATGAAGAAGATAAAACAATTATTATATTAGCTCAAGAGGTGACAAGGTACAAACTTAGGTAGAATTTCCTCATACCTATTCGAGGGATAATTATAATGGCCTTCAAGCCTAATTTTATATGACATGATCAAGAGAGAGAAAAATAAACATGGTGTGGGAGTGTAGATAAGAGGTCATAATGGTCATAATTATCTTAAAACAATAGTTACAAGTAGCCTCAATAACTCCATCATCTCTCCAAGCAGTGCCTTAACTAGTTGATGTCATTTAATGAGAGTATGGCATTTATATGGGGTGGTAAAGGCTAATTCAGCCTTGGTTTCCCCCTATTTAAATCATTTCCATGACCAAATATGGTAAATCTCTCTCTCTCTCTCTCTCTCTCTCTCTCTCTCTCTCTCTCTCTCTCTCTCTCTCTCTCTCTCTCTCTCTCTCTCTCTCTCTCTCTCTCTCTCTCTCTCTCTCTCTCTCTCTCTCTCTCTCTCTCTCTCTCTCTCTCTCTCTCACACACACACACACACACACACACATCAATTATAAAGGTGTATTATGCTCCAATTAGCCTTCATGGATCATTAAGTAGCCTCTTTTCTCCTTTCATGTTATCTAAAGCAAAGAAACTACCCTAATACTCTATAACGGCCATGATAAATGTGCCTAATTGCATTTATTATGATGTTACATGACTTTTATGACCTGAATTGACTCCTCTAGTAGCCCCTCTATGCCTAAGATCATCTTCTTTAGTTGGCCATGTAGTTTTACTAGGCAACTAGGCCTAGTAACTTAGTATTTGTTGCTTGGGTGGCCATGAAACCTAAAAAAAATATTTAGAATAGGTAAATGAGAATTTACTATACCTAAATGAATATTTCACATCATGATATGTTATTTACCAATAGTATACACCTATAACTTTACCCATCTAGGTGACTCGATCACCTCTTACTAGTACTTACAGACTAGCCATTTGTTGTCTACTTGTAGAAGCCTTTATAGGGAGTAATGTGAGAAATTTTTGGCCTAAGAGAGTGGGATAACCTTAATACTACCTTCCCTAATGATCTAAAACTTTTTAAATAACTATACACCTTAAACATACCATAAAATCTTGTAAAACCAAAGTTTTTGGAAGGTCCATACAGACTAGTACCATTAATATGACCTATTAATATTCCATCATGTGGTTTATGTGTTTTTAGTATCCATTCAAGGTATTTGAGTGCATTATTTTTAGGTTTTCTCCCATTAGTTCTATACTAGGGTTTATACAAGGTTTTAGTGTCCTACCATCTTAATTAGGGTTTATAAAGTACAAGCCTCTAACACAAAAACATTTTACATGGATATTTATACCATACACCCCCTAAAAAATCTTAAATATATCTTGGTTCCATGTAACTTTTATGGTGAGTACCAAGTGAAAGTTGGCAACCTTCGAGCTCTTTGCCAAGCATTCTATGTAGTCTATAATGTTAAGTAATTTTCATAGAGATGGGTTCCTTAATAAAAATATTTATTTCATGGATATTAAGTGTATATTGGTCCCTAAATCCCCATGAGATTATTAGACTTGAGTCATCTTTTTTGGTAAGATATGAACATTTGAGTTGATGGTTTAAGATGGATGATTAGGACAATAGAGTTCAAGAGGGGTGATATGACCAAGTTTGACACTTCCTTTCCTTTACCTATCTAAAATACTCTCTTTAAGAACTAAAAAATAATTATTCACCTCATCATGGCCTTGAATCTAATTAGGGGGTCTGAGTCTACCACTAAGAGGAGGTTGGGGTTTTGAAGCCTAACAATGGTCTTAGGCCTTATAGGCCCAACTGAGTGTCAAGACCTTGAATGATATGTAAATTTATTTTTTTATTTATTATTACTTATATTATCTTTCCATATATTATTTACATCCTATACACTTTCCCTCATTTATACAAGCCACCATCTTTGCACCATTATCTTGTAGGTTTGCCCTGAGTGCCATTACGCAGTTTGAGTGATTGACAGTTAGTTTTAGTGACTTTGGTAGTCTTTACTCTCCCTAATATAGTAATTATGGAGTATGTGATATGATCTAATGACCTGGTATCATCCTTTGAATATGATTTCATTTAACCCTACTCCCTGCATACTCCTCATACCCTTATAGTTAGGCTTAGGGTTTATGAGTAGTTGGGCTTATATAGCCCTAATGTCTTAGCCTAGCCCTAATGTCTTGGCCTAGCCCTTATTTAATAAAATTAAGACCTTTATCATCTTAAAAACCACTAATATTCCCTTTATTACTTCCCTTATGATATTTATATACCTCCAATAGTTACCAAACCTATAAAAGTCTCCACTTTATATTGGTAGGCATGTACATATTAGTTTCAGGCCTAATAGGGATAATTAGGCCATTAAGCTATTTATTACCTAGAATATTAGGGTGTTCAAATTAAAATATCAATACACTCCCTTTTCCTCCTTTCACTTCACTTTTTTTAATGTATCCTTATGTTCTCACTCCTTACTAAGGACCCTACCTGTAGGTAGCAGTCCTACATCTTTGACTGTGTGGAAGGGGTGAGTCTCCTCTAATTTGATGATAATGCCTTAATATTACCATGAAAAACTCTATAATGGTTTACCACATATTTATTTAACCTAAAATTCCATATTTTAATTCAAGATACATCTCTTTTACTTGTTCCCTTATGGGCCTGTAGGTGACTAATTGGGTCCCTTGACTATGTTGTTAGGTGAGAGGTAATATTTATTCCTTCATAGAAACTCTCCCAACTCAAAAAAATTGATAATAATATGCATGAGGTTTCTTAATCCAAAAAAATATTCTCATATTGAAGACACCCTAATCAAGGTTGATGTTCAACTTGTTTCCACCTATAGTCTGGTCTATAGGTGGTGATTCTAGGCCTCTTGACTATATGAGTGCTTCATTTGAGAGGTGTATGTTAATATTAAATTGGTTACATGGGTGTAATAAACATGTTTAGACTTATTAATTCTTAATTATTCCTTATAACACTTTTAATCGATTCAAACCCATCACACTTTCAATGTTTCTCAGAATCTGCAACCTTAATCCTCTTGCATAGAAGTCTTGATTGAGCCCTAATCTTATTAGGGTGGTCTGATGGTGTTTGTCCTTCTATCTTACCCTACATAATTATTCATTATGTGTCTATTAATCCTCAATATTATTCAATGTTTTCAACACCCCATCCTAATAGTTAAAATTCCATTAGAGTCTCTTAAACATGACAACATAGTCTTGTGTGTGCAATAGGGCTCCTCACTAAGCTTGTCTCTTTAGGGATGAGTTGAAGGATTGATCTTGTTTGAAACTAATTTTTACATTTTACATACTATTAATAGGTACTCATTACTTTCTAATGGGTCTTAAATGTCTTAAATACCCCTTCTAAATAGTCCTTTATTTGCTTAATCTACATTAGGCTTGTAGGTGCCTAAATGAGGGTTTGTCTCTCAAGGGTTGAGTAGGAGAATGGGTTTTGAGTATGGGTAATTGAGGAGTATGAATTAAATATTATATATTATGACCATAAGATGAATTAATTATATACATTTAAAATAACCTAATGACTCCTACAACTACCCTATTTTTACCTTGCAAAGGAGTTCACAACATACATGATAGTTACATTAGAGATTGGATATTAAAGGAGATATTAGATATAATGGATCAAATAGTGTTTATATTAGATAATAAATACTTTAATTTTACTCCAAGAAACCATAATCTAATCCTAAAACCAACATTCACTTCCATTTTATGCACTAAAATCTCTACAACATGAAGAAACTATATCTACAATCTGTACATGTAATAATATGAGGATTTATTTGCTCCAAAAATATCACACATGTGAACCATGGGTGGATAATGCCATGTAAGGACCTTAAATTATTGTATAATACATTTATAATCATTAGTTTCATCAAACAGTCCTAAAATGTATTGAAACCATTCCAATGTTTACCCCTATATAAATGAAATGATAACTTTGACTACCCAAATTATTAGCCATTATTCATAAAGCATTAGATATGAATATAAAAAATAATGAATAGGATGGAAATGTCATGATACCCCCTTACTCTACCCAAAGTCTTGGATCCTTACCTTTTATCTATTATCCATATAAACCACAACCCTGATTGGCTCTCTTGAGTTGCCTAGGAGCTCGATGGAAGAAATGGATCATTTTTTAGCATTTTTGACCTTGAAAATCAAATTTTATTCCATATTATGTCTAATATAATTCCCATTTTCATATTTATGACTTTCTCTAATCATGGTCATGATGTACAAATATATACAATTTTGAAAGCACCTACAACCTACAACTTTCTTGCATTTTCTCAAGTATCAGACCTTGAAATGCCATTGGTTGGTAGGAGGAGTAAAAAAAAAGGTCATACATGTTTTAAAATCAAATAGTATGGGTTAGGAAGCTTAAATGTCATAATTCCCATTGTGGGACCCATTTGATGAATGAAAAGTGTGTTTGACATCTAAAATGGACCCTTTATGCATGAAAACACCTTATTATGACTTTATAATGGAAATGAGACTCTTTTGAGGCCATTATAATATAATATGACACTTAAACACCAATTTTTCAAAGTTTATAACATGAAAGTGACTCATATGATAGTTTGAGGGACCATTTGATGACTTGAAAGGCTAATCAAGGCTTGAGATAGATTTGAATAATTAAACCATGGAGAATGACCTTGAATACATTATAGACCTCATGTTATGAATTAAAATAGGTTTGGAAACCCCTGTATCATGATGACAAAGGCACATTCTCAAGAAATGGATTAAAATAGACCTAAATGTAATGTGAACCAAAAACCTTAATCCCTCCAAATACCTTAATTTTTTATAAGAAACCTTAACTTTATAAAAAAATGAAAAGACCACTCTCTAGGATTAAAAAGGCATGATAAATCTCTACTCACACAAGGACCACCATGAAAATTTAGTACATCACCCAAAAAACTCAAAACATGTTATTATATGTGTAGACACTAGAACACCAGACTAATAGTTCTAGATGTTGCAACACACCTTTTTGACCCCCTTGGTCCCCTTGGGTTAGAACATTTATTAATACCATTAAAACACCCATTTAACCCTCACACACATTTAGATAAATTAATTAATTAATTAAGATAATAAAATCCTATGTACACCTCACCCTAACTAAGCCCATGGCTAACTTAGTGACACCTTACCTTAAGACCATTTCCTACCCTAACATTTAAGTCCTAACCTCCTAGATTATTTCTTCTTGCATGAAAATACTTACTTAAAAGAGATCAAAACCTTTATAATGGTCTTAAATACCAAAATTAAGTGCAAAATACTATTTTTGGCAAGTTAGACCATTTCCACCTTGACTGACATCGGTCATCCCTTGACTAATGTTTATTGACCAGGATTGACATTGGTTACTTAAGGATGGTCTATGACCCTTACTCAATAAGTTGAATCATTTTGAGCAAGAACCAAACTCTCGCATGAATTAGAACTTTCTAGTGAACTAGAGAACTAGTCCATAAATCAAGAATTGATTCATCACCTTAAGACTGAGGATTCAAGAACCATTACTCTACCCATTTTGTTCTAGGATTATAACCAGCTCTCACTCAACTTTAAATCATATTTAGGCCAACAAATCCATAACAACTAAGTATTATATGATTTTATAAGTTCAATATTTGGTTTTCATAGTTTATTACTTTCACCCCTTTTAATCTCCCCCCACATTCTCTTTTGTGTTAGAGTTATACAACTCCAACATCCATTTTTATATGAAATACCCATTGAAAATTCCTAGCCTATAAAGTGTTAAACCTTTGTTTTTGATATCCTTGAGTTTTCATTCTACCTTCACAACCATTAACCAACCTCCAAAAATCCCACGTAACCCCTCTACAACTAGTCCAAAACCCATTTTTTCCCAAAGCCAAAATTATGACAAACACACAATGACTAACATTGGTCATCCTTGAATGACATCAGTTACCCTTGATCGACATTGGTTACCCAATGACCGATATTGATCTTTGTGTAATCCTATTTTCCCAAAATAAAAAGTCAAAAGCACCTATCAGCTCGAACCCAAAACCTTGTTTTTTGACCCTTATCACAACACAAGGTTAGAAACAATTATCTAAATCCCATTTTAGCACTTTAGAATTTATTTTTAATAAGTCAATGTCATTTTTTTAAAGCAATCATTTTTTTTGAAAAGTATTTTATTACATTATGTTAAAGTACTTTTAATTCCTTTATGAAAGCATTTCTTATCAACATTTTTCATAACTTGATTTTTTAAAATAAGCGGATTGATAGCCTTCTAATGAAGTCTTGTACTTCTTGGATCTAGCACTTGCTAGGCAATCCACCCTCTAATCTTACTAATCAATCCTATTTTTATTCTTATTATTATTGAAGGTCATTTATCCCAAGCCAAAGAGGAGTACTTCACATCATCTAGATCATGAAGCAGACAACCACATCCAGGTTCATCTACACCTTATTATTTTCTTTTAAGTTTTACTTTTTTTCAAAAGAAAAAAGAAAAATAAAAAAAAACATAGTGAAACATTATGGCACACCGAGTGGGACCCTAGAGTTTGCTTGGGTTTGTATTTGTTTTATGACATTTTAGTTGTATTAGTGAAAACTAATTCATTTCACTTATTTATTTCTGAAACTAAAATGTTTTTTTCTTCATTTATAAATTAAAAATCATAACTTTCAATTTCTTCATTTCAAAATCAAAAGTAAGTACTTATTTTCTTTAATTTCTTTGAAAAGACAAAATCATTTATTTTCCTTTATTTATAAAAAGTGAAAAGGCATTCATCTTAGGATAAGAATTACATTCTCATTCTGTATTTAGGTGTATTCTAGTTGTTTTGTACTCATTCAAAGAAATTAATTATTTTTTGGTTTAAAATCAACCTTCATCCATTGATTGATTGCATTATTAAATCAGATAAATTAATTAATTAATAAATCAATTGTATAAATCACTTCTTTTCACACACATACCAAACTAATTACATAATTAATTCATAAAACATTGACACAAGGGAATTGATTGGGATTTAATCACCTAGAAGTAACTTTCATCCTAGATATCATACTTGGATTTTACCACCAAGGGGAGAACCAACTCAGTACATTGACAGAGTATAAACTCTAGTAATCTAGTATATACTAGCAAAACACCCAACACCCTTATGTTGTGGTGTGTGAAGTAAGGGGGTGGGCCCTAATACCAAGCCATGTACCAATTATATTATCAAGATCCTTTGAGCCTAAACAAACCCAAGAACATCCATAGACTACGTATTTTTGTATTCATTCCAAAAATAAAATGGAGTCTCATAAAATCTAAAATTAAGACATAAGCCTAAAGAAAGATAAAAATAACTCTATGATATAATGTACTTTGTGTGTGTGTGTGTGATCTTCTTGAATTTTTATTATTTTTTATTTTTTTTGAGTTAGTGAGTTAATTTCCATCAAAATTTTAAAACTTACACCATTTTATTGCATGTTAATGACATGACAACAAGATAGAGACCAAGCTAACCAAAAACAACCTCACCACCAAAATTCTTCCTCTTTTTCATCCATAGATAATGCTCTAAATTTTGAAATCTCTCTCGACCATTTCAAGATTCCTAATATTCCCTATTCTTTTTCCTGATGTGATATGGACTTCACCAGCCTCCTTGATAATAACCCCATTGCCCTCCAAAATTAACTTTCAATAATTGTCAATAGATAATCATGCCCCTACCTTGGGTCTTTATATTGAACCACCTTATGGCATGCCTATGTACCTTATGTTTTAGACTTTAGTTGACACCATCTCAACTACCCAATCCATGGTGACTCAAGATTCCTCTTCCACAAGCAACCCATCTACTAGTGTTTCCCAAAACCAAGCTTCTTTTCCACCACCAACCAATACCCAATCACCTTCAAATTTTACCCACCCCATAACTAACCCTTCAAATGTATGGACAACCCAACCCATGCCAACTCAATAACCACTTAACATTGGTATTCCATCCACTAGTATGGTCTCCTTATATATTTCTACTCAAAATCCAACATCATCTACACCATTCCAAAAATTAATATTTTATATACCATCCACTCTCCCACCCATAAGTATAAAGGTAACTACACATCTCCAAACAACCAACCCAACCATGCCCATATCTCAATAAATACCTACTATACCTAAGCTAGGTTATATCCCAAATCCACAAGGATATATACCTCCTATATCATCCCAGACTTTCATGGTTAATTATCAATGAGTGGTCTCCACCCAACCTTACAACATGTAATATATTTCACCCTCACAACCCTAACAACACATAACCTATAACTATGTGGGTGCATCACAAAATAACCTCATCAAAATGTTGATGGATAAAATGACAACTCTAAAGACATGTTTTTGGATCTCACATTATTTTGTCCTATGATTAGATTTTCAATGAACCCATTCACCCTTTTATACCAATCCATCCTCACTCCATTCAATGGGAACTTCCCAATTTTCCCAATTCCAAAGTAAGTAGGATCTCCAACAACATTTGAGAGCATTTAGGCATGCATGCTACTTCATTACCTAAGATGATTCTCTTCTACTCTAGACCTTCCCCATGTCCTTAACGAGACCTATATTGGATTAGTATAGTACCATCACTAGGCACTCCCTCTTTTCCTTTGCCTAACTTGATTAAACTTTCTTGGATCACTTCTCCATCAACATATCCAAGAAAGTATCCATAAATAAATTATATTCTATGTGACAATTTGAGGATGAATCCATTACCATTTTTTTTCCTTGACAAAGGGGGTTAATCAACTGACTTTCACTCTCCTTAGCATAACCTAAATTAACTAAACTTTTATCTCAATCATGTTTTAAATACATTTAATCCACCCTACAAGTTCAAACATTCCATATCTTTTATGAAGCATTTACCATGGCTAGGAAATTATAAATTCGAGTAATTGATGAAGGCAAACTTAATCTTAGGAATAAGAATGCTAGTTTTAAATCTTCCAAAGCTTCCTCCAAATCTTAAAACCATCCCAAAGACAAAGTTTCAACCAATGCCATTATCCTTAAAATTGTTCCTCCTCTGGTGGTCAATCAATCCAAACCATCCACCTCTTCAAACCAAAATCCAAAATCCCAAAACTAGCTTATCCAAAGGTAATATACTCCACTAGGGGAGTGTTATGTTTCAGTGTTGGAGAAATTGTTAAAATAATCCGTAATCTAACTTCTACCAATAAAACCCCATTAACAATTTGATTCATCCAATACTGTACCAAGTTAGTAGAAGGAGAACAAAATTTAAAACTACCATCACATCATTGGGCATAATATTGATAGATGCAAAACAATTAAAAACATAGTTCAAGACTTGATCGATAAGGGTGAGCTTGTAATGGATAACCCAAATACAGCTCCAAATAAAGATATTGACATCTTCTATCAACCATTTCCAAACCACCCACCTTCCACAAATAATGAGCATACAAATTTAGAAACAACCCATAAAAATGAGGTACATATGGTAAACATTGTTCTTAATGAGATTATAATTGATGAACCCATGACCCAAACTGTGCCTATTCCACTTCTTGATTTGGTGGAACTAACATAGACCAACACTCCTACTCCACTTACTTCCATAGTGTAATCACCCATCTTTCCTTTGAAAGGCATAAAAAGAAAGAAACCACTATTCCTTTTCCACTTACTTTCATAGTGGAATCACCCATCCTTCCTTCAAAAATCATAACTAAAGAAGAACCCACCTCACCTATGCCATTTTATTCCATATCAAAACTATCTATAATTCCTTTGAAAATCATAACTAAGGAAGAGATCATCTCACCTACTCCTTCCATAGTGGAATCACCCACCATTTCCTTATAACTCTTGCCAAAAGAAGAGGAAACCATGACCATCCCACTTCCACAGCCACTTGGTCTTTCCTTAGAAACCACCACTTAGGAAACCAAGTCTACCTATAAACCATTTTCAAGATTGGTCTAAAATATTGAATTTTTATCACAATTAAACCTTGACTGAGCTATGTTTTGGAACTGTCTTGGGCTTCCCTACCATATAAATAAGGAGTCAACAAAAACAACATCTACCCAACATTCAACCTCCACAAATGTAACCACCATTCCTCAACCAAAATAAAAAACTTATCCACATTTCAAACTTAAAACAAAAAAACCAATCCAAATCCTTTAAAAACAAACAAAATAAACCCCACTACCCCATTAAAACCTATCAAAACCTCACTCATCTACCTTTGAAATTAGAGTTGATAAAAAAACCAATAATAAATATTAAAGCACTTAGGATTTAGAATCCTAAAATCATTTCACCTCCCATTTCAAATTCACCCTCCATCCTAGGGCCATGACCCTTATCCATTTTAGGTCCTCACCATTCCACCTTATTGAAAAAACCAAGCCCTCCAACAAAGAGACTGCAAGCTCAACCTCCTCTTCTTACCATAATTAAACCCATCCATACCAAAACTTAAACCCCAAAACCATCTACCAAAATCATTGCACAAACCGAATCTCCACTCATTAAGCCTACACCTAAAAAGGTACCAACTCTAACAATCAAAATAAAGACTTCCACCTCTTTACCACCATTAATAGAATCATATTATAACATCTTACAAAGGCTGATACAAAATTCCTACATACCCTACTTCCCATCAAACCATTCAACCCTCTTATCCCAAAAATATCTTGGTTTAATGATAACTTATTTTTGCATACCATAGGACACCTAGACATGACACTAAAAATTGTAAAGCTCTTCAAGACATAATCTAAAAACTATGTGATGCAGATGATATTTTGATAGAGGAAATTCATCTTAACCCATCTCCAATCCAAAAACATAAAACTACCACCCCACATAGACCTAACTCTAAACTCTCATCAAAGAGTATAGATGAACCAAAATTAACCTAATAACCCACATACATTCCAAATTGACACCATCCATGTAGTCACTCATTCACAAAGTCAAAAGGATAAAGGGAAATATAAATTATCCATCCCTTAGACATATCCTTCTTATATGGAAGCACCCAAATCACCTTCTCCAAAACCCAATATTTCTATCTTGGGTACCCCTTAATCCAACCCATCTAGACTAATAAATAGGTCAGTTTTCAAATAATTTCACTAAACCCTAGTGAAGATGACTTTGTATAAACTGATCTAAACCTTGCCCCAACATTGTGAAGCTATGATGGAGGATTTAAAATATATTGAGGTTTAACACAAAGATCCTTGACCTTTAGCATCCCTAGTTAGAGAAATCTCTGTATCAGCCTTATAACATTTAAAGATTATGGGATGCCTTCTATCCACCTAGATGATCTATATCCTCCCATCTTTATTATTGTCCATATCAATCAAACCTAGACCAAAAGGGATATGATTTATTGGGGTGATAGATTCAATATCATCTCATCCCATGCCTATAATCAACTTAAACTTCCTGAGAAAATCATGTCTCAAACCACTTCCATACTATGATCTTTTAATGACATGATGTCAATTACTTTGGGAATAGTTGTCCTTCACATATGTTTTAGACTTCAAACTCTCTTGGATTCCCTTAGATACAAAACATGGGTTTTGTACCATCAACTTTACATAGGTGCATCAAATTTGAACATGAGGGTCCAGTTCACATCATCCCAACCAACCCTAGTCCATTTAAGTCATGCAACATGACTTATCTCCTAAATGATGTTCTCATTCAATTAAAGGATGTATCCCCTTCATCCTCAATCAAAAAAGATTCTACAAGCTTGACCATACCTTCTTCCCAAATCCCTACAAAATACCCCTTGGAATCCATGTTCCAACATCTTTTCCTTAGAGAATATTGCCTATTGACTCTTGATACCCTTCCTACTCCCCAATAGTATGGAATACTATATCAACATCATAAATATGATTATAAAATTATAATCATCATCCCTTTAGGTACTCCTAAGTACAAAACCAACTTTATCTATGGGGGAATGAATCAACCACCTTTGAATTCTAATGCTTCATCTTCTATCAAACCATTTACTTCTAAATGTTCCTTTTTAGATAAATCAAATTTCGCCCAAACATACCTACATTAGTGTGCTTGGAAAGGATTCAATTTATTATTATATGAATATGGACCACACAAGCTTATCCAAGTGTAAAACTCAAAAGCCTCATAAACAACATGGCTTGGGGTTTATCCAACCATAGGAAGTAACAAACCCACCTTCCATCACAATCATTAAGGAAGAAACCCCATCCTCACCAACCTATTCTTATTCAAAATTTGATTACCTTGATTTTTTCCCTCCTAATTTTTTTATTAACATGATTAATTTTAGACCCCTAACTATCAAATTCATGTGGAAAACAAAACCAATCCTATGATTCATCCTAAGATGGTAAAAGATAATTCTCCTACCATTAATACTATATAGTGTCAGGATGATGATTCCCTTCTCACCTATCTTGGTGTTGAAGATTCCTCCCTTCAAAAATACCTTCCTCTTAAGACATCAAATATGTTGAATGAATCTACCATTTATATCAACTTGGACACTCAAGACAATCCCTATATAATTAAAATTGACCAATATTTAGATTCACTAAAGTATCAAGATTTATCTTCTTTTTGCATGAATGTAGCATAAATTTTTCTTGGTCTTATAGTGATATGCCTAGAATTGACCCTTTCATAGTCATCCACAACATTGTCACCAACCTTGATGCTAAGCCTATTCATTAAAATCTTCAAAGGATACACCCTTACATTACCCTTATTATTAAATAGGATCTTCAACCTCTCTTATTCATCAACTTCATCTAACCCATTGACTATCCATAATGGGTATTGAATGTCATTCTTATCACTAAATAAATAAGGGGAATTTGTATTTGTATATATTTTCATGGCCTCAACTTTATTGTCCAAAAAATGACTTTTCTTTGCCAATCATAGACCAACTTCTTGATCTAACTATCAGCCATGAGATGCTATCTATTATTTATGGATTCTTAGGATATTAAAAAATCTTAATCACCCCAAAATATTAACAAATGTCACCTTCATCACCCCATGTGGAACCTTTTACTATAGGGTCATGCCTTTTAGTTTGAATAATGATGGTGTGACCTATTAGTGTTCCATGACCTACATATTTCATGACCTCATCCACAAAACCATGAAATACTATGTATATGACCTCCTTAGTACATCCAAATGTTGTAAATACTATTTGTAAATCCTTAAAGTCATCTTCAAATGAATTATCCAATTCCATGTTCACCTCAGCCCAAAAAAATGTATCTTTAGGGTCCTATCAATTAAACTAATCATCTTTATCATTTCCCTTCATAGAATAGAAGTTGATCCCACTAAAGTTAAAGCAATCCTAGACATGCCTCCTCTAAATAATCTTAAGCAACTTTGCAATTTACAATTTAAGCATCAATCCATTCATTATTTCATCTCTCCATTATCTGATATATCTCATCCCTTTCATCACCTCCTTTAAGTGGAATGAAGACTATCAAAAGGCCTATGAATCACTCAAATGATACCTTCTTTCTCCACCTATTCGTATCCTTTCCAAAAGAGGACCAACCCTTCTACCTCTACACATCTACCACAAACCATTCCTTAGGTGTCATGCTCACACATCATGATGATCAACATAAATAACATGTAGTATACTATATAAATCAAACACTTTTAGAGTATTATACTTATTACACCCATATCAAGAAGTTATTCCTCACTTTGGTCTTCATGGGTTCTAAACTTCATCACTAGCTCCTTAACCACAAAACCTTTATCATAACAAACACCAACCCTCTCAAGTACATGCATTCTAATCCATATCAAAATCAGTGTATGGATAGATGGATCATGCTTTTATCTAAGTTCAATCTTGAGCTCCTTCAACAAAATTTAGCTAAAGGGAAAATCATTGCCGATCAATTGGTTGAAGTCCCTTTAACTGACAACCAACCTTCTAACCTTGATTTTCCTGATGAGTCCATCATAACTCTTTCTCAAGAGGACATTTATTATCAAGTCACCTTGTTCTTTCATGGATCAAAAATTCAACATGGTTTGGGTTCTATAATAATCCTTATACCCATTGAAGGTGAGCCTTTTACCTTGTCTTTTGAAATTGACTTTGATTGCACCAATAATGTGGCTAAATATGAGGCCCTAATTTTAGGTCTCTAAATAGATTTGTCCTTAGGAGATAAATCAATCAACATTTTTGATAACTCCCAACTTGTGATCAAATATATCAATGGTTCATACTAATTTAAAAATTATGTTTTCCAGAGATACAAACAACTGGTAGATATACTACTGAGATCATTTTATCATTACTTTATCCAAACCACTTCGCATTCTATGAATAAGTTTTTAAATACCATGGGTTATCTTACTTCTAAAATCCTATGTACACCTTCATAATCCAAAATATTTTCCATCATTCATAGAGTTAACCAACCCTCTTACACCATAATAGACTTCCCTTCCATCTATAATGTGGAAGAAATCTAACTGAATATTTAGTATAAGTAAATCTTCGACTACCTTACCTTAGCCATCATCCCTTTCAACCTCTCTAGGAATGGTAACTGAGATTTTATATATAGTACTTATCGCTATACCATACTAGGGATAATCCTCTACAAATTAGGCTTTTATTGTCTTCTATTTAGATGACTATGTAGTCACTAAATCCCTCTCATAATCAAATAAACTCATGATGGGATTTTTGGAGGACACTTTAGTGGTTTTACTATCATTTACCTTGGTTACTATTGTTCTACCCTTAACCAAGACTATTGTGATTATGTAAAGAAATGTGTCAAGTGTCAACAACATGTTAAATCACATCACATTCCTACTCATGCCCTTCAAGCTGCTAAGTATTTTTATCTTTTATCTTAGTGGGGATATCTCATTGGTGAAATCAACCTCATTATTTACAAAGACACCACTCTATCATCACCATGAAATAATACTTTACCAAATGGGTGGAGGGTATTCCCCTCAATTTAACTAAAGCCAATAAAATTATTGACTTCATCAATCCTCATATCATATGCCACTTCGGTGTTCTTCATAAAATCATCACTGAGAATGGAAAATCAATCAAAAACAAGAAAGTAAGAAATCATTGTGACACCTTTATCATTAAGCTAAGCTTATAATCTCCATAACACCCATAAGATAATGGATAGACTGAAGCCTCTAATAGAACTCTTAATAAAATTCTCACCAAAGTGGTCAATGAATATGGTAAGGATTGGCACTTGCACATTCCTTTCACCTTTTGGGCATATCTAACTAGTATTCAAACCCCTATAGGTACTACTCCTTTCTCACTTGTCTATAGTGTAATGGATATCCTACCTATTGAAGTGAAAATTACCTCCCTTCATATATCCCTAAAGGATATCACCTTGGAAGAAGACTATCATCAAGAATGTGTAGCCCAACTTGAGATAATTGATGAGTGTTGTTTGGTAACTCTTCACCATATTCATGTCTATTAAGAATGAATCAAACACACTATAACAAGCACCTAAGAGAGCTATAA
>JARHVA010001513.1:3225000-3327500 GCA_037957365.1 Torreya grandis
TTTAACCTAAAAAATGAAATAACACTCATACACCTTCACAAATACTCAAAAAATCATTTTAAAACATTTGAACATTACACATTTTTACCACCCTAACATTAACCCTAAGACAAATCTTAGTCATATGTTAACCAACATCAGTTCCCTATCGATCAACATCAATCAACATTCAACTAACATCAATTACTACAATTTTAGGGGAAACCCCCAAAATACTTTTCTACCTACCCAATAGCCTCTCACTACCTTCCCCTTTGCCCTATGTACTATATCTATACCAAAACATTAAAATACCAAAATAATTTCAAAAATGAAAAAAATAAAATGCCCACTTACCTCATCTTGCATCCATCTCCATGGTGGCATCCTCCTCCTAGCCAGTCTTTGTCTGACTATAGCTTACCCTTTGACTACCACTTGTCCTCCACCTAGTTGCATGATCGATTCTCTCAAGTCCAAACTAGTCCTTAAAAAATACCCCACCCATTTCCCTATCTAAAACACTCATAATGTTATAAAATATAAACTTTTTCCTCACCTAATTACACTTTGATATATCACCTCTCTCACTAAAACTCTATTTGGACATGATCTCAAGAAAAAGTAACTCTCAAATAAAATAAAATAAAATAAAATGCAAAAAAAAAAAATTTGGTCAGTGGCCACCCTTTTTTTAGGGTTTGGTTGATGAACAGTCTCAATCACCTTTGGTTATGACAATTGACATTGGTCATTCCCACCTTGGGATGATTAGTATTGGTTAAATATATTAGGTTTTTTTAACCTAATCCCTACCCACACCCTACACAACACTTAACTACCTTTCATATAATAGGAATTCCTTTTGCACATAGTACCACCACACTTTGCATCTAGCTCATCACCCCAAATCAAAGATTCCTTTATTTTCCTACCCAAATCATAACCACTTTACCTCAAATTGGTCACTCTTACCAACTATTCACTTTTTTTTCCAACCTTGACTTATTTAATTTAACCACGTAGACTAACTTACCATGAATAACAAACTTACACACATGCACCGATTTTGTGTGCATCCCTTTAGGTGAATAATAACATGCCCACTTGCATTCTTGACACCTACAACCCATTGAGTCTTCTTAGGATCACACCCTACTTGTATCTCCTTAAGAACATGAATACCTCACCTAGGAGACTTGAGTTTATAAGTGTAACCCATATCATCTATGCCTAATGTTGTGGCATAGTTCACCTATCACTTATTCTTCTAATTGAAACCTTATTTTCCAATTTGTTCAACCATAAAAACATTATCTAGGCATAATTTATGACATCACACTTCATTGTATTTTGTGCACCCTTTTGTGCTTCCAAGCCTAACCACCCAACCAAAATTATCATCAAATTATCCACTTATCAAACCCAAACCCAACATTATTTTCACCTCATCAACCCAACTTTATTTTCACCTCATCACTTCTTAGTTTGAGGGGAAAAACTTCTTCCCACACTTGGGGCATCAAACCTTCCACTAAAGCATTAGTTTTTTGTTTTATAGCTTGCTGATTCAAACTACATGATAAAAAGAGGTAAAATTTAGACACTAGAAAATTACACCAATAGCTCTAGATGTTATAACACACCTTTTCAACCCTATTAGCCCCCTTAGGTTAGAACATTTCTTAATCCCTTAAAACACCCATTTATCCCTCACACATATTTAGCTAAATTAATTAATTAATTAATCTAATAAAATCCTATCTATATCTCACCCTAAGTAATCCCATGGATAACTAAGTGACACCTTAACTTAAGACCATTTTCTACCCTATCATTTAAGTCCTAATGTTATTCCCTTAACCATTGGTGTGTCTAGGTATATGTGTGGCTAACTTGGGCTTACATACCTCTTTTATTTACTTGTTACATTTCTCTATGTTGTTAGACTGGCTAAGTAGACTATATATAGGAGGTAGTGGTTAGTATTTAAGCATCATGTGTGAAGTATTTTGCTAATAGTGCATTTTTATGTAGGTTGCCCCCTTAAAGTGGCTTTGTTATATTATCCAATATTCTATTCTACTATTAATTATTGCTATGGAATCTCTCATATTTTCTTATTCTGTGAAATATAAAATCATGATGTGTGAATATCTAAGTAATTTCATTACAAGTGGTATCAAAGCTTTGATTTGGTCAAGTTTCCTATGGAATTTTTTATTTTTGGATTTGGTAAGGCATGGCTTCTAGGAGCAGTGAAAATGAAAAAACATAACTTGAAATCTGGGAAGAATTAATTTTTCTCATCAGTGCAGTATTACTAGAAATGCTTTTTTGAAAAAAAAAATTTAAAAATAAAAATAAATAAATAAAATAATTTAAAAAAGTCTAGAATTTTTTTTCCCCTTGCACACTTACAGTCATTAGATTCATCTTGACGAGATGATCATAATGGTGTATTATGTCGGTACACTTTTTTGGAGTCAAAAGCCTCCTAGGGTTTGTTTATGGTAGGTCCTTCAACTTAGAAAAGAAAATGGGCACCATAAACACCTAAGACTAGTTCTACTGATGACATGGAATGTAGAACTTTAGATTCAATGATTTCTTAGCTTTAAGAGGACATAAAAAACTTGGTGAGGCATGATGACTTTGTTTTATTCCAAACTAATGTTTTAGGGATGCATGAAGGGAATAATGGAGTTCACAATGAATTGTATCATATCACTATGTCACTAGTTTCCCTCACATCTTAGTTTTATCCTAATAATCCTCCATTTTAGCATTTAAATCCTTCTCTCAACAACTCCCATACTGGTATGAAACTAATGTTACCAAAAGTGGACATGTGTAGGTTTGATGTTATTTGAGGGTGTAAAATATCACTATTTTAACCCAATTGAGATTTTATTTGAGCTACATCAAACCCCTAATTCTTTGAGGGTGATGGTGGCATCCTTGTATATGGAACTTAAGCAATTTATTTGGTATCACTGCTTATGTGCTCAAAAGAAAAAAAATGGTGCTCCTATTACATGGACTATTTTTTCTAAGGATTTGACAACTCATTAGCATAATAATATCTTTGAGAACTATTTCATCCAGTTATCCAAGCTATGGCAAATAAGACATGTGAAGGATTATATTCATCAATTTCAGAATCTCTCTTTAAGGGTGTAAAATATCACTAAGAGAAATTTGATAGATCTATTTTTGGGTGGCCTCAAAGATAAAATCCAATACAAAGTTTGAATTTTTATCCCATAATATGTCTCAAAATCTATCCTTAAGGCATGTGTGATAGAAGAAAAAGAGATGATCAAAAGGAAAACTTTCACTACTGATCATGATCGTAACTTTTTAGCACCATCATTCCACAACCCACTAGTTTAACATAATGACAAATTGAGAAGTGATCCAAAGGGTTTTTTTATGGTTGTGATATAAAATGGATAAAAAACCATCGTTATGATAAGAAGAAGCTATTTTACATTGAAGGTGCCAATGATGATGAAGAGGATGCTGAAGTACATGATGCAGATGTAGAAGTTCTTGAGGAAGAATCTGAAGACTCTCAACCTACTATTTCATGCCATTCCCTATTAGGTATTATTACTCCCAAAAATCTTAAGGTGATGGGTTTCCTTAATAAATAGGTCACTATCTTGATTAATTCTAGGAGCACACATAACTTCATCCATAGTAAGTTAGCTGCTTATTTGAACTATTTCATTTATCTAGCTCTAGAATTTAGGTTATAATTGTAGATGGTGGTAGTATCATCTATTCAAGAAAATTTCATAGTATTAAGTTCACCATGGGAGACTACTTATTAGATTTTCCTATGTTTGCAATTCTGATGGGTGGAGTTGATATTATTCTAGGAGTCTAGTGGCTCACCACTTTGGGCACTATTGAGATGAATTTTCAATAATTAATCATGCATTTTCATTAGAAATAAATAACATTTGAGCTAAGAGTATTAAAAGCTAAATCTCCCCAAATTTTTATATCCCATCATATGATATAAATTCTTCATAAGGGTGCTAAGGGATTTGTATCCCACTTGTTTTTTATGGAAGTATAACCAACTCAGCGATATTCACCTCTTGATTTGCAACAAATAATTGATTCCCATTCTATTGTTTTTGGAGACATGCCAAAAGGACTTCCACCTACCCACACACATGATCATGTTATCACACTTATTTTTGGTAGTACACCACCCAACATCAAGCCATATATGTATCCATATGCCCAAAAAACTAAAATTGAAAAGATGGTACAAGAGATGTTGGATGCAATAATCATTTACCATAGCCAAAGTGAATACTCATCACCAGTTGTCATGGTGAGAAATAAAGATGACACTTGGAGGATGTGTCTTGACTATAGAGAACTCAACAAGTACACTATTAAAGATAAGTTTCTAATTCCTATCATTGATGATTTTATAGATGAATTGAATGGTGCTCTTTATTTTACCAAATTAGATCTACATTTTGGGTATCATCAAATTCGGATCTATGATGAAGACATACCCAACACTACTTTCAAGATTCATGAGGGCCATTTTGAGTTTTTGGTTATGCCTTTTGGCCTAACAAATGCACCATCTACTTTTAAAAGTTTAATGAATATTATTTTTAAGCTATTTTTGAGGAAATTTGTTTTGGTATTATTTGATGATATCCTCATTTATAGTAAAAATTGGGTAGACCATTTGTAACATGTGAAATAGGTACTCTCCATTTTGGAGCAAAATCAATTATATGCTAAACCTTCTAAATATACTTTTGGGGCTGGTGAGGTTGAATATTTGGGTCATTTGGCATCTTATGAAGGAGTGAAAGTGGATCCTAAAAAAATCCAAGTAATGGTAGATTGGCCAATTCCTAAGACACTCAAGCAACTTCAGGGATTTTTGGGACTTACTAGTTATTACCATAGATTTGTCAAAAATTATGGTAGTGTTGCAGCCCCACATACCTCTTTGTTAAATAAACACTCCTTTTAGTGGACTGATGCAACTACCTGGGTATTTGAACAATTAAAATTGTCTATGTAGACTACTCCAGTATTGGCCACTCTTGATTTTTCTAAGACTTTTGTGGTTGAATGTGATGTATTTGGGTATGGTATGGGTGATGTACTCATGCAAGAAGGTAAACCAATAGCATTTGAAATTCATCAACTCAAGGGTAAAAATCAGCACAAGCCCATCTATGAGAAAGAAATTATGGCCATTTTGCATCTAATCAAACAATAGAGACCTTATTTGATGGGTCATCACTTTCAAGTAAAAATTGATCATGATAGTCTTAAATATTTTTTAAAATAAAGGTTTTCATCTAAAGAACAATATAAATGGGTAACTAAGATGCTAGGCTATGATTTTGAAATAGTCTACAAAAAAGGCAAGGATAATGTGGTGGTAGATACGATATCCAAAAAAGATGAATCAATTAAAACATTGATATGTGCCATAACCATTTTGTAGGTAGATTGGCTAAAGGAAGCATGATCATAATGGGAACATGATAGTACTACTCATGATTTGATTCAAAATATTTAGTAGGGTTTAGATGGATTTAAAAAAATTAAATGGAAATGTAATGCATTATGGTACAAAAATAGATTGTACCTATGTAAGAATTCTCTTCTTAAACAAAAAATCCTTTAAGAACTTCATGCAACTCCAATTGGGGGTCATTCAAGATTTTTAAAAACCTATCATAGGATCAAGCAAGATTTTTTTGGGAAGGTCTCAAGGGGATGTCCAAAAATATGTGGTTTAATGTATGATCTATCAACAAAACAAAGGCAAAATCAACAAAACTCTACGTCTCTTACAACCTTTATCTATCCCTAGCTAGCATTGGGAAGAGGTCTCTATGGATTTCATTATAGGGTTACCAAGATCTAATGGTCAAAATGTTATCATGGTTATTTTATATCACCTCAGTAAGTATGCTCATTTTTGTTATTATCCTAGCTATTTGTTTCTAGTATAGTAGATTTTGCTTTTCTCAATATAGTATAAACACTGCATGGGACTCCTAAGATCATTGTCAGTGATAGATATCCCATTTTTACTAGTAATTTTTGGACTAAGTTATTTACATGTTTAGGAACTCAATTGGCTCATAGTTCATCCTATCATCCTCAATGTGATAGACAAATTGAGGTAGTCAACAAATGTCTAGAAGGATATCTCCATTGTTTTGTTTTTGATAAACAAGATAAATGGGTTCATTGGCTACCACTTTTTGAATGGTAGTATAATACTTATATGCATAGTTCTTCCAAAATGTCTCATTTTGTGGAAATATATAGATACCACCCTCCATCCATCACTTCCACCTTAAAGGTCCATCTTAAGGTTCATACAATTGAAGAACATATTAACCATCAATAAGATGTCCTTGAAAGTTTGCATGAAAATTTAGCTATGGCCTAGAATCACATGAAGCAACAAGTAGATCAACATAGAAGTGAGAAGCATTTTGACATTGGTGATTGGGTCTTTGTTTGCTTAAATCCATATAAATAGATGTCATTAAAGAAAAAAAAAAAGGATAACAAGATATCCCCTAAGTATTATGGGCCTTATTAGATCTTGCAAAAAATTGGCAGTGTGGCCTACAAGTTAGATTTTCCTTCATCCATGACATACATCTAGTATTTCATGTATCATGCTTGAAGAAAGTCATTGGACATAGAGTTACCATTTAAATAGAATTACTAGAATTGGATGAGGAAGGTAAAGTTATTCATGATCCTAAGGTGATCCTTCAACGATGCACCAAGCAACTATGTTTTAGAGCAATTAAAAAATACATGATCAAATGGAAGAATTTGCCATGTGAAGATGCCACTTGGGAGGATGAATCATTTATACAACAATATCCAGAGTTGCCAAAACATTGAGGATGATGTTATTTTTAAGGGGAAGGGATTGTTATTCCCTTAACCATAGGTGTGTTTAGGGATACATGCAGTTGACTTGGGCTTACATACCTCTTTTATTTACTTGTTACATTTTTCTATGTTCTTAGATAGGTCGGCCTATGGAATAACCTTGGCTAAGTAGACTATATATAAGAAGTAGTGTTTATTATTTAAGCATCATGTGTGAAGTATTATGCTAATAGTGAATTTTTTTGGAGGTTGCTCCCTCGAAGTGGATTTACTATATTATCTAGTATTTTGTTCTGCTATCAATTATCATTGTGCAATCTCTCATATTTTCTTATTTTATGAAATATAAAATCATTCTATGAAAATATCTAATTAATTTTATTACACCTAACCTCCTAAACTATTTCTTCCAACATGACCATACTTATTTAAAAGATCTTGGACCATTTTTAATGGTTTTAAATACAAAAATTAAGTGCAAAATACTATTTTTGGTAATTTAGACCATTTCCAACTTAACCGATGTGGGTCATCCCTCGCCGGATGTTAGTTGACTAGGATCAACATAGATTACTTAAGGATGATCCTTAAACCTTTCTCAGGAGGTTGAATCATTTTGAGAAATAACCAAACTCTCATGTGAATCAGATCTTTCTAGTGAAATAGATAACCAACCTAGACATTAGGAAGTACTACATCACCTCAAGACTGAGGATTCAAGCATCATTACTCTACCCATTTTATTCCAAGCTTCCAAATATATCTCACTCAAATTCAAATCATATTAAATCCATCAAATCCACAAAAACTAACTATAGTGTACTTTTTATAAATTTAGTATTTAGTTTTGGTAGTTTATTGCTTTCACCCCTTTCAATCTCCCCCTACACTGTCTTTTGTGTTAGAGTTATACAACTCCAACATCCCTTTTTCCACAAAATCCACACTAAACATTCCTAAAAATTTGTAGTTTTAAACCTTTTTGTTTTATATCCTTGATTCTTCATTCTGACTTTATGACCATCAACCAACCTCCAAATAGCCCACATAACCACTTTATAACTAGTCTAAAACCCATTTTTGCCCAAAGATAGAACTGTGACAAAAACACAGTGATCCTTGATTGACATTGATTATCCTTGATCAACATTGATTACCTAGTGACCAATATTGGTTTCTTTATAGTCCTATTTTCCCAAAATAACAAGTTAAAAGTACCTATCAGCCCCAAGCCAAAACCTTATTTTTTGACCCCTATCACAACACAGGGTCAGAAATAATTATTTGAATCACATTTTATCACTTTAGCATTTATTTTTAATAAATTAATGTTATTTTTTTAAATTAATCATTTTTATTGAAAAGCATTTTATTAAATTGTGTTAAAGTATTTTTCATTCCTTTATGCAAGCATTTCTTATTAGTATTTTTTAGAATTTCATTTGTTAAAATGAGTGGATTAAAAACCTTCCAGTGAGGTCTTTTACTTCTTTTATCTATCACTTGATAGGAAATCCACCCTCTAATCTTACTAATCAATCTTGTTTCTAGTCTTATTTTTATTGTAGATCATTCCTCCCAAGCTAGTGAGTACTTCACATCATCTAGATCACAGAGTATGCAACTACATCCAAGTTTATCTACACCTTCTCCTTTTCTTTTAAGTTTTACTTGTTTTCAAAATCAAAAATAAAATAATATTAAAACATATTGAAATAATATGATGATCTCTCAATAAATTAATATCACAAACTTGATACCTTAAATAGTGATAAAAGGCTCAAAATGAGACCAAAGAGGACATCACAAAGCATGCAAACCACCAAGTAAAAGCTTGAATGTGTGTGAAGAAGAATTTTTTTGTTATAGGGGTTGGAATATGGCCTATGATGCTAAATTTTCAACATAAATGATTGAAAAAAATCCAATGGATTTTTATAGGCCATAAAAACATAAACTTTGGCTTACACTTGTTGATGAAATCTAAGTCATTAAACCCATATGAAAATAAAAATAAAGTGTCTAACTATTTTTTATTTATACGACCACCTGTTGGTGTAAGGAAAGAGAATATATGGATTAGGATTGAATGGGGAAACATAATTATTTAAACCAATTATTATTCTCAAGGTCATATTTTGGTGCAAGAGAATTGCACATGTGGATTTCAACTACATACACATAAAAGAAGAAGAAAGATAAATATATTTTAGTTTTTGATTTAACATTTAATGACCATGTGTTAAGGTTTTTTATTATTTAAAATATTCATATAATGTAGATTTAGAACACACATTAATAGATTTAAATTTTTAGTCTTTGACAACCATTTTCATTCATGTTAGTAAAATAGATAACAAAAGTACTAAAAAATAGCACACAAACACTAATATTTGGATCATAAATGACAATAAACATTACAAAAATTCTAAGGACTAGAGAGGTTATAATGAAAAAAATGGTTATTTAGTAGTATAAAAACATTGTTTAGTAGTATATAAATTCTTAACTATATTAATAGAATGATAATGATTAAAACTAATGAAAAAATACAAGAGCAATGTTAACTAAGACAAAAATTCCAATCTTCAAAATAGAGACATTAAACATTAGAATAAGAATAATAAACCTCAACATAAGAATGTTGAACCTCAAAACAAGAATGTTGATGATCAAGGAATAGAGTAGAGAAGACAAAAATGGTAAACTATAGTACATGATTGATAAACCTTAACATAAAAATGATGAACCTCAGGACATGAATTCCAAAGTTTATAAAATAGTTAAATAACCAACATAAGAGACATAAACACTAATATGTGATATGGAAATGCTATTTATGAGAACAAGGATGTAAAAACATAGTGCATAAATGTTAGATATTATAAAATTATAATGGAGGTCAATAAAAAAGAAAAACAACTAGGATTATAAGACAAAAGGTCAGCAACATGAATCTAGACTATGTTAATACCTATTAAAAAATAGAAGCAATAAGTAAAATTATTCAAAACACACAAAAAATCATGATAAATTAAAATTGGAATGTCTCACTATGTGTGCCAAAAATGTGTATGCTAATATGTAAATATTACAAAGAAACTAACAATAGATACCAAGTTCCTATTCTAAATCTAACATAACCTTTGATTGAGAAAAATGAAAGAAATAAATAATTTACCTTTACCTACCAATGTGAGTGAAGATCTCATTTATTGATGTGGATTTTGTCATGATTGATAGATTTTTGGTTTTTGAAGACTCATAAAATATTTTGGTAGAATTTTGACATGTACATGTATTTTTTTATTATAGTAATAACAAATATTGGAGACTCAACACTATTTTCATGATGACCCAACATGAAAGGCAAAGGGTGGATTTTTATATTTTCAGATGGGAGGATGGAAAATTGAGATCATTTGATAAGATTGAAAACTTAAAACTTGTATGAGATTAAATTAATTCGTATCTAATTTAATACCATTTGGAGACATAGTTGACTGGTTTGTTGTTATTTTGAAGATAAAGTTTATTGATTGATTGAGATGTTCCTATATAAGTTTCCATTTCAAACTAAGAGTTGACATGTGGAGGATGGGTGTAGATAAATATATATTTTTATTTAATTTATTAATCAAATATGTTCAAATATTTTATTATTAGTTAGTTAATTAAAATTAATTAATTAATTAATCATGGAGTGACATTAATGGGTTTAAATTAGGTCACAATGGTATTCAATTAATTATAGTGGTGATGTTGGGGTCTTGGGACATTGAGAGTAGTTATAGCTAATTATGGGTTAGATGATAATGGAATGGTGATGACATCATGGTGTCAAAATTAGGGTGTCTATAGTAATAATGAAGTAACTAATGAACTTTTTGAATTTTCTATCATTCCACTTAATAAAGAAGATACCATAAATAAAAATATATTAATGCATAAAAAATAAGTCAATCTTCTGAAGGCCATAACTTTTGACCCATAGCTCCATTTGAGCTCTTCCACACACCAAAATGACCATCTCAAAAATTTAAATGTTTTCCTAATCTGATCTATCCACTTAGAGTTGATTTAGATAAGTGATCATCTAAGGGTTTGAAATTAACATTTAATGATTTTTTGGTAATTTTCTATTTTTAAAAATTGTATATTTCTAGAATAAAACATCAAATTTAGTTGAATTTTATCTCATAATATTATTATAGTGTTTATAAGATTTTGGGATATTTTCATATCTATGTGTGATTTCATGTAAAACTTACTATAAATAGCGGTTGCTAAAAATGGATGTTTTTTTTTGGATTTAAGTTTTTTTCAAATTTTTGCATGTCAAATCTAAATTTTGAGTTGAGGATTATTTAAGCATGGTTTGGGTTTGTAATTATTTTAATTAATTTAATATAAATCAATTTTGATTATTATTTCAAGATCTTGGCCTATTGGTAATTTTATTGTCTTGATAGTTTTTGGTTTCATTAACTAGTTTCATTATCTTGGCCTTTTTTTAGGAAGTTTGGGATATTATTTGAGATGATGTGGTGGAAGTTATTAATGAATTTATATAATCCTCTCTTATTATAAAATAATTCAATTATACTTTTATATTTTTAATCCCTAAGAAGGAAAGTGTTGTTAACTTTGATGATCTTCCCCCTATTAGTCTTTGCAAATCCATATACAAGATAATCACTAAGCTTTTTTATTTAATATTACAACCTATTATGGAATATATTATTTATTCTAAGACCATGTGTTAAGGTTTTGTTCTTGGAAGACAAATCCAAGATGGGCTTATTATGGTTTGTGAATCTGTTCATTCTATGGATAAAAGTGAAAGGGTTAGAATGGTGGTAAAACTTGACATGGTTAAAGATTATGATATATTAAATTGGAATTGTTTAGATATAATCATGAGAAAGTTTATTTTCCAAGATAAATTCATAAAAATTATAATATATTTCATATTTACTTGCATGTTTTTTAGTCTTAGTGAATGGGGTGGATTGAGGCTTCTTCAAAAGTGGTAAAGGAATCAAACAAAGGGATCCACTCTCACCTTTCCTGTTCATCGTTATGGTTGAATCATTGAGAATATTTATATTGAATTTAGTGATAAATAGGAGTTAAATTTTTTTAATCCTACTAGGATTGTGGATCTAGTGTCTCATCAACAAACTTGTAGATGATATTATTCTCCTACCAAAGGCTTCTATCAGGGAAGCCAAAATTTTAAAGCACACTCTACTCATGTATGAATAAGAGTCCAATCAAAAAGTGAATTTTTAAAAAACTTATATATTTTTAATCAAATGACCAATGAGAAGATAAGATAGAATATAAAATATTTTGGGATTCCAAATTAATCAAACTCCTTATTTAGGCATGCCTCTTTTCAATAATAATCTTCCCCTTATAACTTGGAATCCACTTATGGAAAGATTTTCAAGGAAGCTAGTTGTCTAGTAAGGGAAGATTATCTCTTAGGCAGGAAAACTCTTGCTTATTAAAAGTGTTTTTTATAGTCTTCTAGTTTATCTTTTGTATATTTTTAAATTGCCTAAAAATATTGAATTTATACTTGAAAAAAATCAAATAAATTTCTTATGGATAGGGGTTGAAGATAAAAATAGAATACAATTAGTGGCATGAGAAATGGTTTGGATGGCTAAAAACAAGAGATGTTTGGGCATTAGAAGACTAAATTGGATTCATAAAGCTCTCCTCTCTAAATTTATTTAGAGATTATTCAAGATTAACAATACTTGGGCTAAGATTTTAAGCTTCAAATATCTAGATGGCAGAGAACCCATTTGTCTTATAGAAGATGATTTATTTATTGATAGTTCTCATATTTAGAATTTTCTATTTGATAATAAAAATGTAATATATATTGGTTATAGATGGAAGTTGGTAAATGGGATTCATGTCAAATTTAGGGAGGATTTATGGATCCTAGATCAGCCATTAAATAGATTAGAACTATGGTAGCACATTGGAGATCACATTCAAAGAAAAATATGGGAATCACATTCATGATTGTTGGCAAATTATTGAAGGAAGTAGAAGCTAGAAAAATATTAGTATTGACAATTTAGATCAGGATGAAATGCTAATCCCAGCTAATCTAAATAATTTGTTAAGAATGCATCATTTATTGAGCATAATCGAGGAGAATGAATTAACATGAAAAGAGGTGATTGATAGACATTACCAAGTGAAATATGGGTATGACATGGTTGTTGATATTTTGAGAAATGAATTAAATTGGGATAGACTGTGGGATAAGTTCCTCTTCCCAAAAGTGAATTTTTTCCTTTGGTTTGCAGTTCAAAATAAAGTGTTGACTATAGATAATTTAAGGAAAAGAGGTTTCACATTGGTAAATAGGTTTCCTTTGTGTGAAAAAAGATAACAAATTATTTTCACATCTTCTAATTGACTGTCTTTTCTCTTTTGAGGTATGGACATTTTTCCTAAATAAATTTCAAGTTATTTAGGTTTTTATCGATTCTCTATTATAGGTTTGGTAATCTTGGGATTTTCCTTTTCATAATGATATATTGAATAAAATCAAGGAACACGAATTGAAAAATAATGATGAAATTAATGAGTAAAGTTTAAGAGGATAGGATAAGGAAATTAAGAAGATGAAAGGGATGCCTAGAGAGGATTGGGAGAAGAATACAAGAATAAGAGATGATGAAAAGGACCATGAGATCCTTGAAGAGACAATCAAGCCTCATGAATGCAATTTGATATGTACTAAGTATGATGGTGCAAGTATGGAGATGCAAGAGAGGGATTCACTCCATGATCATATGGAAAAAATAAGTAATGAGGCACAAGAGCTCATGATAGAGCAAATGAAATAAGATGACAACCATGTTCCTCACAAAGGAGATGATTAGATTAAGAATGAATTTTTGGAAGAGGACAATATATGTCTAAATGTGATACAAGGAAATACTAAGAGTAGGTTAGCATTGAGAGAGAAACAAGATGATAGTCTTATCTCAAGAACCAACCCAAGTATTATGCTAAGAGATAAAGAGAAAAGACTCATGGAAGGAGAGTTTATTTAGGGTGAATAAGAGAACAAGCAAATGAAGGAAGAGAAAGGTAATAAATCAATCTATTTAATTGGTAATGTTTCTAATGATTTGGTTAGAGGTATGCATCATATTAATAGTATGAGAAAAGGTTTCCAATAAGTGTTATGTTATGATAAACATGAATTGGTTAAGGAGATGTCATTTCAAGATGAATAAAGAGGCTATGAGAAGACTCACCATGAGAAGGTGGAGTATCATTAATATGTATCCAAAGAGGATATAAATGAGAGTATGAAAAGGGTGAAGTAATAATAGACACATAAAAATCCATTAGATCATGATGACAAAGAATAAAATAGTGTTAGAAAGATAGACTAGAAAGAAGTGCATGAACAAACAATGACACATGTGAAATGACTCTATGGAGTAGGATTAGGAGTGAAGAATAATCACCAACCATTTGAGGTAGAGTATGATGAAGATAAATTAGATATGGAGTAAATGGAATATGAATAGGATAATGAGTTGTAGCATATCATGTATTTCATTAAGGTAGAGGATGAGTTGGAGAAAAGATAAGATAAGGTAAGGAGACAAAGACAAAAGAACTAGTTGACAAGAAATGAGAAAGACAAGAGTATAAAAATAAAGAGAAGATTAAATAAGTAGAATATTAATAATTGTAAAAAATGGAGGAATTTAGACAAGGTAAATTTGAGTAGGAGTTTAAATTTTCCTAATTAGGGAGCTTGGTGCAGAGCATCACAAGGTAACATAGGGTGTTATTGTGTTTGAGGGTTTCATGATGACCATTTTTTATATTTTTTGAGTATGTGAGGTATTTTATGGTCCCTTATTGTGTGTTGTAGTAACTAATATTATTTTTATTGTGTGTTATCTCAATTAGAGTTTCTTGCCAAAAGGGGGGAATTTGAAATTTGAAATTTATAACTAGGATTTACAGTGGTATTTTGGTTTTATGTGAAATTAAAATATTTATGTATGTTTTTTAAGGGTAATATTAGTTAATATGATTGGTTTTAAAATTTATTTCAATGTTAATGCCATGAAAAATAAATTTAAGCCAAGAAAGTCAAATGTAACTATCACCCTATGTAGAGTTGGCCTAGTGAGGGAGTGATGTTACATTAATGGCATGATAAAATGATGAAATGTAGTATAGGATAAATTTGAATGAGATTTATGTGGAGATGATAAATAAAAAACAGAAATATAAAGGTTTGAAAGAGCCCTATCTACCTTACAAATTTGGTATATGATTTTTGTATAAACAATGAGACCAAGGAATAAAAGAATGTTTTAGAGAGTATTTGTGAACTTCCATGAGATTCATGGAATGTGATAAATATTAATATTATTTATTTATTTAAATATATTGGGTTCTTATAAGCATTTTATACATAATAATGAGTTCATCTACAACATATTCCAATTAGAGGCAACCTTATTTTGACACAATCTGAAGAAAGAAGTTGAAGACATATTTTTGAGTTATTTAAAAATGTTTATGTGGTGAAGGTATAGTATAAAGTATATATTTGATTTAATTTATACTTTTAATTATTATAATAGACTCAAATATCAATACTAAATATTAATCTTCATATCAGTTGACACAGTCTTACATAAACACCTAGAATTCTATAAATCATCATGATAGAGACTTTTGGTGATTGTTTAATACCAAAGAATGATTGAAAAAGTGTAAAAAAGGTATTTAAGACATCAGATAGGTCTAAAAATTGTTTGAAGTGGTTTATAATTTAATATATCCCATTTTTTAGGCTCTTAGGCTTGTATAGGCTTGTGTAAACTTAGACTAGGGTTTGAAACTTGCAAGTTGAAAATATAGTATCTGTATTAGCCAAAAAATTTGAAACTTTTTAATATAATGTAATTTAACATGATATACCATATTGTATTTATTTTAATTTTGTACAGTACCATAAAATATGGTCACTAAGATTGTGTCATTGAATTAGACCTAAGGAGACTTAATTGATAAGGAGGCTTGGTGAGTTAGAAGGTTTTCATTAAGATTTTTGATCTAAAACTTTAGGTGAAGTTGTAAGGGGATAAATAGTATCTAAAAATGGTCTTATTTCATATTGAATCCATATAGTCTATTTAAACCAATATTTTTTATGCTAAAATAGGGTTACTAGAGACTAAGCCTTAAATAAAAAAGAGTGGATTGATTGAGAGTTATAGATTAGAGATTGAGTATTATGGTTGGATGTGTAATGGGATATAAAAATAGTTATTGGTATGTAAATATGATCATAGTTTGGATACAATAACCTTATAACCATGCATGAAGCTTTTAGGTCTATGAACCTATATGAGAATGAATAGGTTTGAAGCAAGAATGGAGAATGAAGTCTTGAAAATTGTGTATGAGAGGATGGGGTTTGTACTAATAGGAGAGAGTAAAAATGGAGGTGAAAGATGATATGTATTTTAGATAGATAATATTAATGTGTACAAGGAAGCCTATGAGTCTAATGAAGGTAAGATAAGTTAAGGGTGTCAAGAGAAGAGAAAATTACTTGTTACAAGTAAGTAAATTAGAGATTAGAAAAATGATTAAATAAATAAATTATATTTAGGTAAATGAATGAGGTAAGTGTATGTGTTCACCTTACACCATTTTGTAAATTTCCATGAAGGAAACATGGGAATATAAGCTATATAAGATAGTGTACACAAGAATAGGATAGTGGAATATCAGTTATGAAAAGGAGATAAAATCAGAGATATAGATGAGGAGAAGATATACTTGGATATGGATTATATGGAGCATTATATAACTGATGGTGTTAATGGAGATCATTAAAACGATGTTATAAGTGGAGAAGATTTAAACAACATATCTTTGAGGCATGATGAAATTGTTGAAGGAGTATTTAAGGAAAAAATGATACCCTTAATGTGTTTGTTATATGTGTAGGTATAGTAATGGATAAGAGGGAAAATAAAAGACATAAGTGTGGCTTATTTCAACATATTCATATATATGAGAAGCAAAATGAATAGATAAAACAAAGATATTATTGTCAACTATTTTAACAATAGAAAAGTATCTTTAGTAGTTATAGAGATGGTTGGTATAGGTATGGAAGAAATAGAGGAGTGTGTTTAGAGTAAAATGGAGATAAAATAGAGAGAAATTATGGTAAAATAATGTTCTCAAGAGGACCTATAAGAGGGAGTTTGTTTACAACACCTAGAGGTGGGAGAAAAGACTCTCACAAAGACAAGTGAAAGAGATTGACAAGAAGACGAATTACTAATTTTAATGTGGAAAACCTATATATTTATAGAGGAAAAGAATAAATGACACAATAACTTTAAAATTTTGATGAATAGGTCATTAATTTGGAGTAGTATTGAAGATCTCATGAGCAAAAGATCTTGAATGCTTTTGTACTCAGGGAGCATGATGTAGGAGCATTAGGTTTTATTTTTTAGTTTTAAATAGTTTTGTCTTGAATAGGTTTTATAGGTAATAGTTGGTATTTGAAAATATTTTCCATTCTTCACTTTTCCTTTTTTTTAATTTTATCTTATTTTTCATTTTCCCACCAAAACTAGAAATTTGAAAATTTTAACTTATTTTAGGTGTTTTAAGATTTTTTATCATCTCCTAGTTATTGGTTTTATAATCATCCTTCATAGATTGGTAAAGGAAGGTATTATACATAATTTAAAATATTTCAAATATCTTAACCCATATGTGACTATGTCAAACTCACTTAAGGTTAAGTCTTAAGTTGGGTTACTGAGTTGGCTAGACAGTTAGAGAATTAGAAAGTTTAGCAGTTTAGATAGAATAAGGTAAAATGAAGAGAGATAGATGGAGGTGTGCATGAATGGATATAAAATATAATAAATTTACAAGAAAAACCAATATTTTGAAAAAAATAAGAAGCCTATAAAAATAGGGTTGTAAACAAGGTTATGTAATGTTTTGCACTAAAAACAATAGAAAGAATGTCTTATTGAGTTCCATATGGAAACTTCAATATGGTATTTCATGTAAGTAAATATTATTATTATTTTTTAAATCATATTTTTTCTTTGTAAGGGTATTCTTTCATGTTTTAGCTTGAAATGATAGTACATCTTTTTTGCAGTCCATAAAAGTGCTACTAAAGTCAAGGAAAATGTCTTTTTTATCATGTTTTGATATTGGTTAGGTGTTAAATCCAAGTGGTAGAGTAGGATAAAAATGTGAATAGAATTATAAAATAAAAAATATTATAAAACCTTTCTTAAAATTAAAATTTCCATTGATTATTCAATCTCAACCTACACACAATCTGTATACCATAAACTATGGTTTTGAAATATAAAATTCCTTCTAAAATAAAAGCCAACCTTTAAATTTTTTTTTTTTTTTTTTAATATAGTTGTAATAGGATGTAGTTTAAGTGTTTAAAGTTTTTTTTTATGTTTTTGACCATCTACATAGGAATGTATTGAATATTCTCAATTTGTAGTCCTAATTATAAAGGCTAACAACCTTATTTTAATAGTTTCTTCTATTTTCAAATTTGGAAAAAGCTATAAATTTACATAGTGAGTTGAGACAACCTATAATGAATGAATAAGAGGATTTAATATGATAATGACTCCTTTTTTATCACAAGTTACTATCAAGTAGGCTTGTATGCCTATTCTTCCTTAACCTCTCCATTAATTCCCTTTGAAATTTTAAAAATGTGCATGAAAAAGTATCATTTCCTTTAAAATTTTAAAAATATGCATGAACAATAATCATGCCCTTTAAATTTTTAATATTTTACATGAACAAGTATCATGCCTTTATAACTTTGAAAAATGTGCATGAATAAGTGTCATGCATTTTTAAATTTTAAAATGTCAATGTATAAGTATGATTCCCCCTAAAATTATTCCAAATTATGTGTAATGTCATGCATCTATATGCTCAATTGTAAATATATGCTTAATTTTAACTTTTTTTTTATAATTGTTTTGCATATGCATTCAAATGTGTTTGATTTTATACTCTATTATTCTAAAAGTGAGGGAATAATAATGTCATATTCCTCCATAATATATATCAATATGTGAATTATGTCATGTATCTGATTTATGAATTATTTTGGAAAATCTATACAATATTGAATATTTGAAACATATAATTTGTCTTGAATCTTATTATATCTATGGAGGCTTATATATCTATAAAAATACCATTATGATTTCCCATTTTTAGATGAGGGATTTATCTTGAAATTCACTTATCTTAAAATAAGAGTTAACTATATCATGTGTAAGGATATAACTATGTACCATAATGTCAACATGTGGAGAGTATGTCATCATAGCAATTTATTTTTTATTTGAGCATGTGTATCATATTTAATGTGAGTGATAAATTTTTAATGTATAAATGTATATATAAATGAGGTATATATTTAATTAACCATATCTAAAGTAGACTACATAGTAAAAGTGCATGGTATGTATCATGGTGCCACTAATCAAGCTCAAAAATCATAACATATAATTTTACACAATGTAATTAAATAGTTAAAAGGAACACATATAATGGAAATCTATATGTCACAACAAAAAATCCAAGTTACACATGTAAAGGACATTAAGGATGTCACAAACAGGGACATGTTCAAATTTTGTGCATACAAGAAAACATCACACACATAATGCTAAGGGCCACAAGCAATGTATATATTCAAATGTTGCACATGAAAATATTGTATACATAGGAATAATGTATAGAAAAAACAATAAATAAATTTATAGACTATCATGAAATAAATTTAAAAATATCAAAGGAGCATAGAACAAATGAAAACTAATCTATTCCATCCATATGTATTAATGTCACATCATAGCAAAGTAACATATCCATGTAGCACAATGTAAGATATGAGTAATTATCAATACACTTGTAATATATGTATATTCACATGGTATAAATTTCATAGATAGATATAAAATGTTAATAATTTAACCTATAAAATAAGATTCCCCTATAATAAGCATGCCCATTAGGTAGAAAGGAATCTAGCATCAATATTCCATGTAGATATGTGTGTCCTACATCACACTCATATGACTCATTAAATTCATGTGTTTATATAAAATAATATGATATCTAAAAAATTATGTGATAAATAACATATGTAAATAAGTAAACTAGAAACTTGTGTCATGCCTAGGTCTTGATTTTTTATTTTTGAAAATATTTTACATTTTTTGTGTTTTTTAACTTTTTTTATTTTAGACATTTCTGGATGTTATCTATTTTGTAAAATATTTATGAAAGTGAATTATTTTCATAAGGTTATTTATATATTTCCATTCAAGGGTATATATATGATAAGCTCCTATACCCACCTTTTTAGTAAACACAAATGAATCTCACTAATTAGCTTTGAATTTACCCTTAGTTTTTCTATCTACATTAATATTCTTCTGATTCTCTTTCAATATTAAATACCTAATTTATAACTCATGATTATGAATATTATTTCCATATTATTTTTTATGAGAGATTGATAAACTTTGATACGTTAGATAGCTTATATACACTTATCTTTGATAATTTCCAACTCAATTAACCATTTTTATTGATATTCATTATATTTAATGATGTATTTTATAGACACCTATAAGGAATTATTTTTCAACTCTACAGGGAGTAATGATTTTGTTCCATAGATAAGATAATATAATGTGAAATTTTTTGGTGTACACACACTTGTGTGATATACCCAAATTACATAGATAATATGATTATGTCAATCTACACCATGTTTTGTAACATTTTTACTTAAGATTTTGATGATTGTCTCATTTGTTGCTTATGCCTACCTAGTTCTTTATGGTTAATATAGAATATAAAAAGTGTGACATATATTTAATTTAGCATAAAATCACTCAATTGTTTGATTTTTTAAGGATGTTCCATTATGTTTTACAATAGCTTATGCTAATCCAAACCATGAAACAATGTGTCATCAAAAAGTGGCATATATCCTCTTCTGTAGTATATTATAAAAGGATGGCCTTGACCCATTTTTTAAAATACGTTTTGGCTATAATAATGAACTTGTGACCATCTAATGATTTTGGATTCATCTTTACAAACAAATCCAAGCCCCAAAGGGATAATGGCTAAGGATAAAAAATGGGTTCCAAATCATATTATGGAGATTTTTTTAGATTAATATGCTTTTGACATTGTGAACTTATTTTTATATATTAATGAAATTCATTTTCTATTTAAAACCAATATTAAATCTATAATAATATTTTTTAGAACATTAATTTTCCATTAGAGTGACTTCCATATGTGTTATCATGTACTTTAAATAAGGCAATTTTATCTTCTTCATGTCTTAGATATTGAACAAATTGCATTCTAAATTAACATTTGAATAAATATCCTACTATGATAACATAATGCACTCCTTCACATTTTAATTTGCATTTATCAAGGTGTGTATAATTTAATAGGAAAACAACCCCGAATAATAAATTTTGTTTATCACTATACCATTTTTAATACAATGGTCTACTAATAACTACCAAGGATTATAAAGCATCTAAAGTTTTAGTAGTAATAGATGATTATCTTGGTTGATGACTTGTAAAAATATCATCTTAATTATTGATGTTAATCGTAATCATGAAAACAACACTGAACATTTCATCAGCTTGATTAACCATTAACTAACAATCTCTATATGATTTTATAGATTTTATTTGTAGTGTGAATACAATAGATAAACCCAATATGAAAGGCTCATATTATACTATATTTTTTGTACATCAAAATAAAAAGTGAAATGGAAATGGAAATGGAAATGGCTGACCTTGAGGGATAATGAAGAATATTCCTAATATAGAACTAGTGGCACATTTTGATCACAAAAATACATAATCTAATTATCATTATTAATGTGATATGTAGTTAATTTCATCACAAAATCATCATTAATTGGTGATGTATTTAATAAAAATGTTTTAGCTAAGGGATTTATGATAACATTCAATTTTATTGAGCTGTGAGATATGAATTTTAAGTCAAATTCCATGAGTAACATTACCCATTTATCAATGAATCCTAATAAATGTGGCTTGGACATGAGAAACTTAAGTAGATCCACTTGTATGATAACTTGTGTCTCATTATTAAGCATATAATTTTTTAATTTTTTTGCTAAGAAAACATGAGCTAAATATGATTTTTCCATTACATTGTATTTTTCTCATAATCTATTAATTTTAGACTAGTGTAATAAATGGTGCAATCTCTATGATCATCATCATATTGTGCGAGTAAAGATTCCTAGGGAGTGCTATGTAGTTGAGATGTATAATAGTAGAGGTATGTCTAGTATTAGAAGCATGAGAATAGGTGGATTAAGTAGATGTTATTTGATAACATCAAACTTATATTGAAATCTAGCATCCCATTCAAGTTTTGTATCTTTATTTAATAGTGCATTAAATATTTTGCTTTATCAATTGACTTAGGTAGAAACCATCTTATTACTTGAATATTTTCTTGTAGGTTATTTAATTGCTTCAACCATGTTGGAGGAGGCATATATATGATGTTTATATTTTTGGGATCTAATTTAATGACTCTTTGAGATATAATATAGATGAGTAACTTGGATGATGAAATTCCAAATACACATTTTATTTTCTTGAAATATACATTGATTTTTTTTAGTCTCTCAAATATGTACGTTAAATCTATAGTGTGATCATGTTAGTGTTTTGATTTTTCCAATGAGTCATCCACATAATCTTCAAAAGTATTATTTATATAGTCATGGAAGATGTGTGTCACAGCTCTATAGTAAGTAGCTCAAATATTATTTAATCTAAAGGGCATGAATATATAACATAATGTTCTCATGGTGTGATAAATGTTGTCTTTTATTAGTTTGCAGAGTGAATATTGATTTGAATTGTATCCAAAAAAAATATCCATAAATGATAAAATTTCATAACCAATAGTAGAATTAATAATGATGTTGATGTTTAACAATGAAAAATCATCCTTGGTATATAAATTATTTAAATATTGATAGTTTGTATAACATCGAGCATCTCAATTAGTAGGAATGATATTTTGACCATCTATTACAATTTAAACATTAGTATATTCAAATTTTCCAAAATATTCTTGGATGGTTATTGAAAGTGTAAATTTTTTATTATGATATAAGGAATGAATTTCCTCATATGTTTGAAGGTATTTGAAGAGACTCATCATTTGAAATTTCATCTAGTGTCTAAATATCTAGGAAAGTTATATCATTGATCATCTTAAGGTGTACTAACTATAATTTATATGTATTATGAATACCACATGTTGGTTTAGGGTTTAATTTTAGGAAATGTGCATAAATAGTAATTGATGTATGTGTTCATTTCTTATAGTTCTAGGATTATTATATATAACCAATCGCATGTCATCTTTTTGGATGAAATGCTTGAATGGGTTTAATGATGTCTTATGCATGTGTTCCTATTCCTTGTCCTATATATCCCTTTTCTAAGATATTTAATCTCAAAACCATTATTAATGTAGTATGCTGATTATGATGTTATTTTAGCTTAAGAATAAGTTTTTAGTGTTATTTCTCTAGATGGTTATGCATGTGGTCGCATATGAGTGATGTAATGATCCTCAAGTTGGGTTAATTCACAATAATTGAATGGGTTTTTATGCAAGGGGCATGTATATATTTATCTTTGATGACTATAATTTAAACATATATGTGAATTATATTTAACTATGTTCATCTCATGTATCCATGGTCTTCCTATAATTATATAATAATTATATTCATTATGCATGTCATGAAAAATTATGGCTATCATGTGAGGGCCCATAGTGATATTCAATATAGTTTTTCTGAGTACTTTTTGTGGAATATTATAAAATAATTGAATGTTAATATATGAATAAGTAAGACATTTTGAATTTATACCCAATATATTTAAGAAATATATATTACAAATATTTAATTTTTATCTATTATCTATAACAACCCTTTTGACAACTTTTTTGTGCACATAACCTAGATATACAATGGGATATGTTGATCTATGATATGTTTGGAAGATAATTTATCATTTTTTTAAAGAGATATTTTACTTCATCCATCATAAAGTATTAATGATAGCAACAACATAAGGTGGTTCTATTATAGCTTGGAATTGCACCCTTGTGGGAGAGTTTTTCAGGCTCTCCCACTTCCAGCCACAAGCGTGGGATAACCTCAAGATGTGGGTATCCTATGGTGAGGTTGAGACTCTAGAATTTTTAAAGAGGCTATTTATTCTTGGTGGATCACCTAAAACCACTGTTAAATTGATGCTTCATAGGTAAAAGGGTTATAAGGGAGATATGGGATCTTAGGAAGGCTAACCAGGTGATGCACCAAATTTAAATGACCACTCATCTATGTTTAAACCCACACTAGATCAATCATGAGACAATTTGGACTTACACTATCTCAAGATCAAGTAAAGACATACTAGAATAGGTTTAGGTGGAACACTAATCCAGACCTACAATAGCTTGAAAATACTTCAAAGAGGTAAGCAAAAGGCTAATGGACTAGGAATACACTCATTCACAAATCCACCAAGCACAAGCATACTAAAGCACTAATTGAAGACAGTAAATAGGTAAAGAATCATCTCATTACATTTAAGAGGTAGTTATTAAAATATCTTGATAGGGTTTAGCCTGGTCGAAGTTATTTCTTCAAACTTTTTACCTTGGCTTATCTTTTTGAGAACTCGAGAAGAACTTCTAAGACCAAATTGGGATTTTTATGTATCATTACTTATTTTGAGTTTTTGACTACTCACAACTTATGAATTAATTAAGTAGTGCTCCTTTAAGAACATGTAATACATTGCCTAGACCAAATTAGGCTTTCCAAGCCCCATTACTTACTTAATTCAGACTTATAATTATTAATTACTCATGAAGTGAAATAAGCTATGCTACCTAGGAAACCTGAAGTTTTATCCTTTGGAAAACCTAAAGACTTGCCAATGAGATAACCTAAAGCCTTCTGTTCAAGACCATTTCAAGTCTTTAATGCCTTGTTACTTAGTACTTCAGAGCTTTGTAACTCTACAACTTATCAAACCAGTTAAGTCATGGACTACCAAAAGTTTGAAGTCTTCTAAAGGCTTTCCATTTCCTTCTTGAAAGTATAGCTTCTCACACTTAGGAAAAAATTGGTATGTGGGCCAAAAAATAGCCAATAGGTTCTACATTACTAGGCAAAATTATTTTGCATAATGCTTCATAAAGAACATCCTTATACATAAATGTTGTTTGGAACTCTAACATTAAAATTTTAAAATGAGGATTTGGTAGTTGATCAATTATATCATACCCTTTATATTTTTAGACTTTCATTGTGGGACGTAGAGGGGGTTGAAAAGGAACTTGTTTACTATATACACACATAATATTTTTAAACTTTATCAATTGTTGATGCTTTCTCTATTGATGGAACATGTTGAGACTCAATCTCTTTGACTACATGCCTTAAAGGGTGTACTAAGAAAGGGATGGGTGGATCATTAGTGATTTGAAATATTTTTCCCCTATACCACCATTTGAAACCAACAAAACCTACCCTATATATTTACCTAAGATTTGACACCTCCCTTATAAACTGTAAGTAATTCACCACCTCAAACAACCCCTACCTAAGCTAAAACCTATTTTTTCATTTATCATACTAGGTTGGCCCAACTGACCTAGTTTGGGACCTAACTACTTTATTTATTTAATAACTAAGTTGACTGGGTTGACTATGTTGGCTAAAAATTTAGAAGGGTTTAGGGTTATATCTAGTTATATAAACACATCCTTTTTTCCATTTTCATTATAGAGAGATAGATATAATAATTTATTTGTGCATATGATTATCCACCATTCTATTTGAGGAGCCATTACTTAGAGTTTCATAATTATTTTGGAGAGAATAATCTTGTCTAGTGGGAATATTATTTTGGATGCATAGGATAAGTCATAGATCCTAGAGCTGACATATCTTTGTTATCCTTACATACCATAATAACTTCTTATAAAGCACCATTATCCAAGGGAGAGATTAAGGCTCGATGGGTTCATCTTCAATGTAAGTATTACTAACTCTTGATCATTTGTATTAGTAGATAGATTTTCATTAATTAACTTATGAATATGTTTCCCTCTACATGAATTAGGATTACCTATACATTGACTTGAGTAGAGTTAGTCTTTTCATGTTTACTTTTAACTTTATTATCCCCATTTTATGCCACATGATTTTGTGAGCACTAGATTATATTTACTTTACTTTGTTAATTTACTTTGATAAGAAAACATGTGACCTATATAGGGTTATTGTGTGGTATTGATTTAATAGAGGATTTGGAACCCTCTCCAGAGATATTGTGTCATATGAGATCCCTTATTTATGTTTAGTAGATCCATATTGGTCATGACCATAATTATCTAAATATACCCACAAGCAAAAGGGATATCTTGATTTATCTTCTCCAATCTAGGATTTATTTGTCAATCAATTCACTTTCCCTTGTATACATTATGGTGAACCTAATGTGAAATTGAACCTTATAGGTTTTCTTTCATGCCTTCATTTATTATCATTTGTTATTTATTTCATTTTTACATCACTATATCAAATTTATCAACTCAATCTAACTTTTTATGTGTAGGTTTAACATAGTCAATCTAATCAAATCTATTTTTCTTTGTGCAAGTCATCTTCAACCATAGGTAATTAGATTGATCTGATCAAATCATTTCACTTCTTTATATACAAATTTTTAGACTCAGCTGACTTTGTTAGTAGGTTAAAAATATTCATCTAGAATATAGAGTATAAAAATGAAAAATTCAACATCTTCAAGATTATCAGGTTCATTATCACCATCTTAATCATTTATTTTCTTCATTATAGTCCTATTTTTCACATTTTTTAGTCTATAAAACTATAACTCTATAATGAACTAGGTCAACTAGATTGACATAGTTATATAGATTTATTTTTTATAAAGGATACTTAGTTGACTTGTTTGACTATGTTTTTTGTCTCTTTATTCAATAGAAAGAATCAACCCAGTTGATTATGTTTATACTATTTTCATACTTCATCTTTTGAACTGACCTTATACTCTTCAATAAAAAGAACTAACTCATATTTCTGTTAATTAACTCATCTTTCATTTTTCTACTTGACTGCTTAGAGTAACACATATAGACTAAATAAAAAGTTTTAATTTATCAATTTAGTTACACTATTTTTATTTTATTCACACACTTACAAACCATATAATATAAAAAATCATTAAATAAATTCTACTTGAGGTCTACCTACTTGGATTTCATCACCAAGGGGGAAACCAACTCAATTTTTTGGATGAGTATAAATACATGGTTGATGGCATATATTGGCAAAGAATATGACACCCTTATTGTTGTGATATTATGAAGTGAGGGGGTAGGCCCTAATACCAAGAAAATATCATCACCAATATAGATTACTTTCAACCTTAACTACCTAAAATCATCCTTAGATTTCCTTTTTAGTTCATCTTTATAGCCAATTCCCTTTAAATTTTTTTTTTAAATTATAATTTAAAACATTAAGAAATGACCACATATATTATAATTTGTATTTTTATTTATTACTCTCTAATAATTATATGTTATATTAAAAAAAATGCATCAACTATTTTTGGTACAAGGATTATGTTGTGTACCATAACTAGATTGACCTAGTTTCCTATGTCTATTTAAAATATTCTAAAAAATAACACTAGATCATCTAGTGTCATAAATATCAAAACCTATCATTACTTTCAAAACACATTTTATTTACTCAATTGTATCTCCTACAATCTCTATTTCCCGACAAAACACAATCACTCTGTTCAACCCAGTCTCTTATAGAATGCATGTTATGTTTGCCTTCAACATATATTCAAATTCTCTAATTATGTGTCTTTCAAACTCCTTCAATTTCACCATATTTAAAATATATTTGACTAGTTCAATTGTGTATTTTTTAGCCTATCCTATCTACTATCCTACAAGAAGTGTCAGTTAGTTCAAACTCAGTATCATACCAGTTGATACTCATTTTTACCAAGATTTTAGTTTCCCTCCTTCATCAATAATTTATTGTTTGAGTTTAATACATAATTGAATTAAAAAAAACATGATGAATTTTACCAATCCCAATAGGGTTCCTAAGACACATCTTGTGGCACCCACTATAGATCAAAGAAATGTCCATGTTACTACGTGCACTACCAAAATGGGACTCCTTCCTATTATTCCTTAACACTTAATCCATTAGATTTATTATAATATTATCATGACCTTAATTACATAATTTATATTCTATTTTTCATAAATCAAAACCCTCAACATAAAGGAAAAGATATTACAACCATCTATAATCTCATGATGGGACCTTATATAGGAGAACCCCATTCACCTTCCCTTAGCTTTTCCTAAGGATTTGGGAAAAGCCATTTATTTTCATACCAAACTTTACCATATATTATGTTTCCTTCCCACACCATGAAATCACCTTTTATGTCTTATTCTACCTCCATGCCAAGTATTTCTACAAACATGGCTGGTTCAACTTCTAGTGGGGCTATTCAAAATACCCACGTTCCTAATCATGATAGTAATGCTTATTTTGATAAAAATGATTATTTTAATACCAATTATTATATTTATACCAATTTTACTCATTAAACTAGGTGTTTCATGCTACTACCTCATCCCATACTCATTATGCATCTCAAGCTATTAATACATCACATAATATTGATGCATCACATGCTATGTCTACTAGCCAAAATACTACTCAAAATAATAAAATTTTATTACAAAAACTTAAACAAATTAATAATTTTAAATATAATATTGAAAATTATATCATCTCATACATATCTAAAACCAACCTCACAATTTTCCACAGGGAGTGCAAAATCCCCTCGACCCACCCCCCTAGGTATTCACATGTTAACCTCATACCATAACCTCCACTTATCAATAAAAATATAAAAAAATATAAAATGAACCTCAAATACCTAAAATTTCCAAAATTTAAATAATATATATTACTCTCATCATAATTTAAAATGGATCTATAGATCCTAACTTACATCTAAAAACATTTGGCAACCTTTACAAAGATTGGGTTAAGTTTAAAATTTTTGTTGCCACTAAACTCTTAGCTAAAATTATTTTAGGATATGATTTATATTGGTATAATAAATTTAAAATATAATATATCACAAGCCTATAATAATCAATCAAATCAATGGTCAAAGAATTCTAAACTAGTGATCTTCCCAAAAATAGCTTAGTTCATTTTATAAATTATAAACAACTTAAACTAAAATGACACAAGTATTCATCAAATGATGGAATTTTTTTTTAAAAAATATAAGAATAATATTTTGGATTAAAAACTCTTAAACTTATTTAATAATTTTCTCCACCCTAAATTATAATATCACGTTAGGATCCTTTCTCCAAAAACTTTGGAAGAAGCTCTTGACCAAGTGATACAAAGCATCACAAGTTGACATAAATTTTTATTGTGTTTGAAAGTTTCATGTTAGACATTTATATTTTTATATGGGTGAGAGGGGTCTTATATATTCCCATATGATGTATTTTAGTGATTGATATTCTTTAGAGTGTGTGTTTCTAGCTTATCTAGAGTTTCTTACCAAAAGGGTATTGAAAATTTGATTTTGAAAATTAGGATTTGAGTGGTGTTTTGAGGTTTTGTGTGTAAACCAAATATTGATGAATGTTGTGAAATTTCATAGTAATTTTTGTGAGTTTATTTAAACATGAAAATATTTTTAATGAAATGTAAGCAAATAAACATGCCTATGTAACTGCCACCCTATGTGTTGGCAAAAAGAAAAAGATTTTTTGTTTGTTAGGCATCATAAGATGATAGAAGTACATGGAGTGAGAGAGAGAGAGAGAGTAGTAAAAGGTATTTAGGATACGATATATTTTAATTACATAGGAAAATATCTTGAATAATGACAATAAATATCAATATTTGATGAAAAACTCTACCCACCTTAAAAATTATGTGTTTGATGGTTATATGAGCAATGATATCAATGAATAAAATAATGTTTTATAAAGTATTTGAGTGATTTCAAGAGACTCATTGCATGATGTAAATAATTTTTTGTATATTTATTTTCATAAAATGGGTTTATATAAGTATTTTATAGATAAGAATGAATGCACTTACAACCCATTCCAATTTAAAACAATTCTGTGCTACACATGCTAGAATGACAAGTAAGTTTGAATTATCGATGATTGTTTAAAGGTTATTGAATTGTTTAAATAATAAAAATAGTATTATTTTTTTAATTGACAAAAATAATCAATTTTTATTTTGATATACCCATTTACAACTGAAAGAGTCCAAAGAAACCTTCACACATAGTCCTCTTTTACAAACATAATTTTGTAAACTCACTTATTGGAGGCATTTAATGATTGTTCATGTTCAAATAACTATTTGGGAAGGTTAAAAAAGTTTTTTAAACCCTAATAAAGGTATTTTTAGTGTTTTAATTAGTCAATACTCATTCTAACCCTTTTTGTAAGCTCTCATCCTTACACAGACCTATCAAAACTAACCTAGGGTTTGAATCTTGAAACTAACATATCTTGAGTTTACACCAATAAAAATTTATATAACTTTGGATTATAAATTATTTTTATGTCATGAATATTATTATATAGGTTTTGATTTTATACATGACCATATATTATGGTCTCCAAGACTATGCCATTGAAATATGACTAAAGAGGCCTAATTACCAAAAAGGGTGTGGAAAAGGACTTCCATTAAGAGTTGAGACTTGAAATTTTATTTGGAGTAGGAAGGGGATAAAGGTTATCCAAATATTATTTTATTTAATATTTAACTCCTATTTTATATTCAAACCAATAATCTTTAGGCTAAAACATGAGTACTAGAGAATAGGCCTTAAAGAGAAAAGTGTAGATTGTTTGAGAGTTTAATAACTTGGAGATTGAGCATGATAATTTTATGTGTAAGGGAGATATAAATGACTATGTTGATTTACACATTACCTATTTAATTAACAAACAAAAATTGTAAGCATGTATTAAGTTATTATTATTATGAACCTATCTCAAAGAATGAACAAGTTTGAGGAAAAAAACATAGAATGGAATCTTGGAAGTTGTGTATCAGATGATGAAGTTGGTGTTAAGGAGGTAATATTATAGAGAGGGATGAAGGATTAAATTTATTAAATATAAGAGAAATACTATGTATTTGAGGGGGGCTTATGATCTTATTAAAGTTAGGATTGATCAAGGGCAGTAAGGGATAATAAGAGACCTATGATAAGAAATCAAATAAAAGATCAGAGAAATGGAATAAAATCCAAGAAATCATAGCCAAATAAAGGTATGAGGAGATTATATGTATAATATATTAATCAAGTGGTATCAGAGCAAGTAAGATCTTGAAATAGTTTATGAATTTTAGTTATTAAAGGATAATATTTGAGGTTACATGAAGTTAAGTTGAAGATAAGTCAATGTTTGAAGTCAGGTGTAGAGAACATTCAAGAAAGTTTGAGAGTGATTAAAGAAAGAGTAAAATATATGTTTAAAGAGTTTGTGGTAGAATATTAACCCTAAGAAGAGATAAGAAAGACTCTAAGAAGATGAGTAATTCCAAAGTGGAAAAGACTTGGAAAAGAGTATCAATAGACTAAGTAGAGGAGAGAGAACCTAGGTTGAGACTATAAATCAAGGTGAAAGATACTTGATAGAGCAATGTTAAAAATACTTTCTTGAGAGAAGATTAAAATAGAGAAGTCAAAAGTGAGGAATGGCTTGTTTGAGTTAGAGTACCACAATGAGAGAAAGAAGAAGGAAGACCCAAAGAGAAAAGGGTTCATTGTTGAATAGGAGATGAGTGAGATAAATCAAATGATATAGAGGATAATGATACTAGTAGATATCATGAAATAATATGAAATCCAATGCTATGTATGGGTAATGAGGAAGAATATATTCTAGTATCTTATAAGGCTACTCATGGAGAGAATAAGAAAGATTGTCATGAGAGAAAATAAGAAGCAAAAATGATTACTATGTAGGCCTATCAAGGAGGAAATGAAGAATTTCATGATGGATGAACAATTTTGTAGACAAGAGGAAGGTGAGAAGCACCTTAAGGAGGATGAGATAATCATAGAATATGATGAGATTTAACAACTAAGGGAAATAGAAAAGTAACCTAAGAAGGATAATATGGAGGCAAACAATCTTGAATATTTTCAATCTTATGAATTTTTATCGTGTGTGTATGTAGGTACAAAAGTGAAGAAAGAAGTCCATTTTGAGGAAATAAAAATTGAAACCATGAATAATAGAAATAATGAACAACATAACTATGTTGAATAATAATTTTTGAGAAACAATGTATGGAGAAATAATGAAGCAATCAAAGAGTTTGAATAAGAGTTTTTAGGTGGTGAAGAGTCGCTAGATGATAAATAGGACCAACTATTTGTCTATGAGATTTGGGATCAATTACAAGCAAATATTGAAGCTTTAGATCATTCCATAAATAATGGAGAAAAGTACAAAGTCTATCCTTGAATATAATTTGAAGATATGAACATTTTTCATGAGACAATGGAGTCTCAAAAGAGAGAAATAATGATGGATAAGGTAGCATACATCATGGAGCATCAAGGGTAGATACATGAGGAGTATGAAGGATTGTTTAGCTTGACACAAAATGGATATGGAGCCCAAGTAAAATATATGGAACAAGATATTAAAGATCATAGTGAGGAATAAGATTTGATATGGAGAGAATAGATGTAAGAGGATGAATTTTATCTATTAGAGTTCCTAAGTCAAGGTGGAAAAAAGGTAGGAGTTGTCATAAAAGAGATAGAGGTAGAATAAAAAGATGGAGAAAAGATTATTTCAAGGATAAAGAACATGTTTCCCATAGGAACACTTCAAGAAAATGAACGTTTAGGCCATATAATAGTATTTAATTATAATCAAACCATCATTTTTAGCCAATAATATGGACAAGGATTGGTGTAAGGTGAATCAAACCAAGTTACAAGCCAATTTAAGCCTAAAACTATGAATAAGGTAAGCATAAAATCTTGTTAGTTAATCAAGGAACAAGTATTGATAGATAATGATGCAAGTAAAGATAATGGGTTAAGAAGACATGGTAAATATCTTAAAAAGATGAAATATATGCCTAGATAGGCTTGGAAGAAGAATAGAAAATTAAGAGAGAATGGAGAGGACCATGAGAATATTGAAGAGACTAGAGAGTATCATAAATGTCAATTTTATATGTATTAATAATGATGGTTCATGTATGTAACATCAAGATACAGATTCAATCCATGATTACATAGAGAAAATAATCAATGAGACACAAAAAATCATAATATATCCAAAGAAAGACGAGAACATCCATGTTCCTCACAAAGGAAGTGATTAGATGAAGAATTCATGTTTGAAGGAGGACAAGATCATTCCAAAGGTGATCCAAGGAAGTAATAAGAACACATTATCATTGGGAGAGCAAAGAGAGAGTAGTATTAGGCGAAAAATAGTCCAAGTATCATGCAAAGAGATTAAAAGTAAAGAATCATGGAAGGAGAGCTACAAGTAGATAAGCAAGAGAAAAAGAAAATGAAGAAAGAGAAAGGTAAGAAGTTGACATATTAAATGGGTAATGGTAAAACTAAGTTGGTTGTTTTTTTATGGTGATGATAGTAATATTAAAGGTTGCCAAGAAGTGTTATATTTTAATGAACTTGAATTGGTCAAGGAGAGGTCATTGCAAGATGAATAAGGCTATAAGAAGACTCACCATGAGAAGGTGGAGTATCATGAAGAGGTATACCAATAGGATATGATTTAGAGTATGATAAGGGTTAATATGTATAAAAATCCATTAGAACATGAGGATGAAGGTGAAAACATTATTGAGAAGATATCCCAATAAGGAGTGCATGAATAAACCATGACAAATGTAGAAGGAAGCTATGGAGTAGAAGTAAGAGAGAAGAATAAGAATACAATTGAGGAAGATTATGATGAATATAAATCATATATGGAGGATATGGAATATGAATAAGATAAAGAGTTAAAATAGATCATGTAGTTCATGGAGGTAGAAGATGAGTTGGCTAAGAAGCAAGATAAGGCAAGGAGACAAATACAAAGGAACCAACTAAGTATAAATGAGAAATATAAGAGGAAAAATAGATAGATGAGATTATGAAATCATAATATGAATAATTATAAATTGAGGAAGAATTTAGACAAGGTACATTTTCATAGGAACTCAATTTTTCCCACTTAGGGAGCTTAATGTAAATCATCACAAGTTAGCATAAGTTGTTATTATGTTTAAAAGTTTCATGTTAGAAATTTATAGTTTGATATAGGTGAGAGGGGTATTTTATAGTCTCATATTATGTCTTGGAATTATTGAAAGTCTTTAGAGTGTGTGTTTCTAGCTTATCTAGAGTTTCTTGCCAAAAAGGGAATTTAAAAATTAGGCCTTAAGTGGTATTTTGAAGTTTTATGGGTAAACAAAACGTTTATGAATGTTTTAAAAGGTAATATAATGTCCTAGAAATTTTTTTGATAGGTATTTCAATGTTAAAATATTGTTAATGAAATGTAAGAAAAGAAACATGCCTATGTAACTGCCACCCTACGTGGAGTTGGCATAAATAAGAAGTTTTTGTTAGGTTGTGGAGCTAAAAGCTTCAACTTTGCAGACGAAGAAAAGGAGGTTGCTAAAGATCTAGGAGTACCGGTGTTGGCAGCATGACTGACATCGATCAAGATGAAGCAGAAGGCAACCAGCATCAGTAGGAAGTCGGCTGATGTCGGTCAGCGCCAGGCAAGCAGGGACCAACGTCGGTCGCCTGTGTGTTCCAGAACTACTTGTTGCATGAATAGTTAGTTAAGTGAACAGAGTTTTTGCATGTAAAGGCTATTTCGAGTCTTGAGTTGCATGTCTATTATTAGTAAACTAAGAGTCTAAGTTATTTTTCAAGTCTGGGATCTATTTATAGACCCATTGGCATGTATTGTAAAGTGTGCTAGTGAAGAGAACAAAGTGTGTGTTCCTCTTAGTTCCACTATGAGCTAGAAAGGAAGGCAAGGAAGATCCTTCCATTATAAGTATGGTCTATTGAATTTTAGGTTACAAGTTCATGGGAGATCTACTTGAAGTACTATAGAGTGCTTGGTGTACAGGCAGGGTTATTACTGACTGGTTGGAGAGGTGAACACCAATTCTATGTGTGAGTTGTGTGTTGGGACCATTTTTGGTAGGAGAGTATTTTGAAGAAGAATTACTGTACACTTGAGGTGTGGGAAGCCTTTGTAAGGTGGAAGAGTGTGGTGGCTCTTTATTGTATTCTTTTTTGTACAAATGTTAATACAAGATAGTGTATTGTCTCTCATATTCTGTACTATTGGTGAATTCTAGTTACTTGTACTTTTGGTTATTTTTGCATGTTTAATTGCTTGTATTTGGTAATCATATTGTGCTCTTTCTGAGGAGTAAGATCCTAACAAGTGGGATCAGAACAGGTGTGCTTATTCTTAGATTCCCTGACAACTGGTATCAGAGCGAACCGACATCGACAGGAGATCAAACGGCATTGGTCACCTCCAAAAAGGCAGGGACCGACATCGGTCACCTGTGGCAATCAAAACTATTGTTGACAAATAGTCAGTTAAGTGAACACATAGTTTACATGATAAAGACCAGTTTGAGTCTTCGAGCCGCTTGTCTAAATTAGTGTATGCATGAGATCTATATAATAGACTCATGGGCTGTATTGTTAAGTGTAGAACTTGTAGAACCCAAGTGTAGAACTTGGAGAGTTCTTCCCATGGTGGAATCAAGTAGGATTCCTCATGTATGTAAGATTAGGTTTGATATGCAGGGTGTTGCAGGATCATGGAGGAGATCTACATGTGATAAGTAACATCAGGTTGGTCTACAGGGATGTGTGTATGCGAGGGTCAGAAGAGGATCGATGGGGGAGCAAGATCAAGGTGACATCAATACATTAGGAGTAGAATCATGGTGAGATCTACTTAGAGTACCAGTTCATACTCAGTTGTATAGGCAGTACAATGAGGTGAACAATAGCTTGTGTTAGTTGTTAGTTGTGACCTATGAGAGAAGATTACTTAGGTGGGAAGATTACTTGGAGCCCTTGAGGAGGAAGCCTCACAGAGGTGGAAGAAGAGTGTGATCTCTTTACTGTAATTTCCTTTGTAATGAGTTGAATACAATTATGTGTTGCCTCTCATATTTTGTGTGTTTTCTCATTGATAGTTATTTGTTCTTCTGGTTATTTCCACATGTTTAAGTTGCTTATACAATCGTAATCATGTGTGATCTTAAATCTGACAAGTTGTGTTAGAGCTTTGGGAAACTTAGGTCCTATCAAATGCTATCAGAGCGAGGTTGGATGTTCTCAGAGTGAGTTTGACTAACAAATGGCCTAGATCTTGTTAGTGGTTTATTGATTACAGGTTACTCTCAGGGGTTTCTGATTGAGTGGGAGTATAGCAACGGTAGAAGAAGGTAAGCTGAGAATGAAGAAATTTAGGCACAGGATTAACACCACAAGGAGTGTGGTGGGTTGTCTTCAAGTGGGAGATTGAAGAGGAATACAAGCTAGGATGTAGACTAGACAGAGTACCGGTATGGGTACAGGTGCAGCTATTTATCTCTAAGTGGGAGATTATTAGGGTGTGGAGCTAAAAGCTTCACCTTATTGTAAAAAAGAGGTTTTTGAGCATATGCAGTCACCAATGTCAGTAGGCCACAATCAACATCAGTCAGCGGAAGCGTAGAAGGAAAATGGCATTGGCAGATCGGCCGGTGTTAGTCACCTCTAGGAAGGCAGGGACCGATGTCGATCACCTGTGGTGGTCAAAACTGCTATTGATGAATAGTCAGTTAAGTGAACATATAGTTTACATGATAAAGACCAGTTCGAGTCTTTGATCCACTTGTCTAAATTAGTGCATGCATGAGATCTATATAATAGACTCATGGGCTGTATTGTTAAGTGTAGAACTTGTAGAACCCAAGTGTAGAACTTGGAGAGTTCTTCCCATGGTGGAATCAAGTAGGATTCCTCATGTATGTAAGATCAGGTTTGATATGCAGGGTGTTGTAGGATCATGGAGGAGATCTACATGTGATAAGTAAGATCAAGCTGGTCTGTAGGGATGTGTGTATGCAAGGGTCAGAAGAGGATCAACGGGGGGAGCAAGATCAAGGTGACATCAATACATCAGGAGCGGAATCATGGTGAGATCTACTTGGAGTACTAGTTCGTACTCGGTTGTATAGGTAGTACAATGAGGTGAACAATAGCTTGTGTTAGTTGTTAGTTGTGACCTATGAGAGAAGATTAATTAGGTGGGAAGATTACTTGGAGCCCTTAAGGAGGAAGCCTCACAGAGGTGGAAGAAGAGTGTGATCTCTTTATTGTAATTTCCTTTGTAATGAGTTGAATACAATTATGTGTTGCCTCTCATATTTTATGTGTTTTCTCATTGATAGTTATTTGTTATTTTGGTTATTTCTACATGTTTAAGTTGCTTATACAATGGTAATCATGTGTGCTCTTAAATATGACAAGTTGTGTCAGAGTTTTGGGGAGCTTAGGTCTTATCAGTTTTCTTGTTTGTTTGGTGTCATAAGAGGATAGAAGTGCATGGAGTGAGAGATAAATAGTATTATAAGTTATTTATGATATTATATATTTGAATTACAAATGAGGAGATCCTTAATGATGATAATAAATATCTATATTTTATGAATAACTCTACCTACCTTGAAAATTATGTGTTTGATGGTTATATGAGCAATGATATCAATGAATAAACTAATGTTTTAGAAAGAATTTGAGTGCTTAAAAAAGATTCATGGAATGATATAAATAATGTTTTTTTCATTTATTTTCATAGATTTTTTCTATATAAGTATTTTCTAGATAATAATGAATGCACTTACAACCCAGTCTAATTTAGAGCAATTATGTGTTACACATACCATAATGACAAGTTTACATTATTGATGATTGTTTAAGGGTTGTTGAATTTTTTGAAGCATATAAATAGTATTAATTTTTTAATTGATAATAATAATCACTTTGAATGCTTATATATTCATTTGAAATTGTAAGAGTTTAATAAAACCTTCACACACAGTCCTCTTTTACACAGAATTTTGTAAACTCACTTATTGGAGACATTTAATGATTGTTCATGATCAAAAAATTACTGGGGAAGGTGAAAAAGTTTTGGAATACATCATATATGTATTTTAAGTTTTTTAATTGCTTAAAAACTCATTTTAACCCTTTTTATAAGATCTCAACCTTACACAAACCTATCAAAACTAGACCTAGGATTTGAATCTTACAACTAGCATAACTTGAGTTTATACAGACCAAAATTGATAAAGCTTTGGAATATAATTTATTTTGATGTGATATAGAGTATTCAAGAGGTTTTAAGTTGGTACATGACTGTACATTATGATTTCTAGGGCTGTGGCATTGAAATATGCCTAAAGAGAACTAATTGCCAAGAAGGGTATGAAAGAAGAATGAATTCCATTGAGAGTTGAGAGTTGAAATTTTGTGTGATTTAGGATGGTAATAAATGGTATTCAAATTTGGTATTATTTCATATTTAACCCCTATTTTTTTTTATAACTAACATATTTAGGTTAAAATAGGGTTATTAGAGAATAAGCCTTAAAGAGGAAAGTGTAGATTGTTTGAGAGTTTTGTCTTGGAGATTAATCATGATGATTGGATGTGTAAGAGAGATATAAATGATTAGGTGGATTAAAATATTATCAATATTATTAATAAAATAACCTTGTAATTAATAATTAATAATTTAGGAATATGAACCTAGCTTAAAGAATGAGCAAGTTTGAAGAAAGAATAGAGAATAAACTCTTGGAAGTTGTGTATGAGATGATGAAGTTGGTGTTAAGTAGGGAAGAGTGTATAGAGGGATGAAGGATGATATTTATTAAATATATAGGAATATTATGTATGAAATGGGGATTAGGAGCCTAATATTATAAATATTGATCAATGGTAGTAAGAGATAATTAGAGTACCTATGACAATAAATAAAATCAAAGATCAAATAAAGGGAATAAAGTCCAAGAAATAAGATCTAGGTAAAGGTATGATGAGATTGTATGTATATTATCTTTATCAATAATAAAAATGACAAGACTTCATGCATCAATTTTAACCTTCTTAACCTATAATAGGAAATCACATGCTTATCAAAAATAAAAACCATCATGAAACCAATCATGGTGTTACTGACACTTATGACACCATACACACGATCCAATATATTTATCCAAACAACACCATGTAACATGTTCCTCCCCTAATGATAATGTTAATCATACTCCCACATTTTCTCAAAATAATCATACTAATGTGCACAAACTATTGTCCCTATCATAAATTCACAAACATATTACAAGACCTCTACCATGATATCTTGACCCCACCCTTCCTATGAAATCATGGTATGATCCAAATAACCCTTTTTGGTTTCATACAAGTTGGGGCCATTATCATGAGACTTTTAGAAAATTAATAGATCTTTACATGAATTTTATTCTTGGTCCTAACTTTGACCATGAATCCCTTATATGAAAATGTCAACAAGCTTATGCCATAGTACTTAAACCTCATGAGACTCAAAATAAAAATCAACCTTTAAACTAAGCTAATGCTCATTTAGCTATCTACAAGGATCCCCTTCCTAAACACCAAGAAAACATTGAATAGCCTACCCCTAATTCTTACAATATTTAAAATATTATATACCTTAACACCAACAATGAAAATTTGGATAATATGACTAATATGAGAAGAGTATTTGATTATATTGATTCAAACCCAACACCTACACATCACACCTATTCATTTTTTTGAATTATTCAAGATACTTCCCCATAAAAACTCATTTAAATGGGGCATGAGGAACCAATACCCATACAAGCACCACATCTAACAACACAAATTGACCATACCTCTCATACCATTTATATAACTTATATTCCTTCTTAAATACCTACACCTCATGAAAACATACCTCAATAATCCATCGTATCATTTAAAGTCACTCAACCCACTTGAAACCAACCATACCTTATCAAAAGAAGTTTAATTTCACATCCAACCCACCCTCCTAGGAAATCTTCCAATGCTACACACTATAGTCATATAGAATATCCAAATTGGTAGTTTGATTGTGGCTTGAAACACCCGATATATAGGTCCTTTTTGCATGCTTTTTAAACCCTTATAGACACCCTTTTACTCATTACCAATCATTCAAAACCTTATAAACCCTAATTCCACCTCAGCCAGGTAGTATTCCCTATGCCAATCTTGTTCCCCTAGGTCCTAAGCCTATAAGACAAGACTTCCCCATTTGGACTATAGCATTGGGAACCAAAGTGTCCCATTTTTGGTGTTCCTATCCTTTTTCACTTTGATCCCTAATGGTCATTTTAATATAGTCCTTATCCTTAATTAGGTCAACCTAGCATGAGTATATTTGACCCATGATCAATTATTTCCTATAAAATCCCACTCAAAGATCATTTACAAGAGAAGTGACCAAACTTATAAAATAATAAAGAATACAAACAAAGCACCAAGGCAAAATTCCCTATTCCTTGCACACAATCACCCAATATAGTTCTAAACATACTCAAATCCTCATACCAGTCCTTAGCCACCTCAAACACTATCAAATTGGCATTTCAATCCACATCGCACTATTGAACAAAGTACATTAGGTGGGATAACTGCATATAGATTAATCCCTCTTCAAAGTATTGATATCTAGGCACTGTACCCATAAAAGAGGTGTGGATTACATGTTTAGTACATATTACATACTAACCCCCTTTCTCAAGTCACTCAAATATTATTTTATCAAGCATGATTAAGGGTTAGCGTTTTAAGATAAAATAAATTCCATAGCAAGTTATCTCAAAAACCAACACTTGATTTTTCATAAGCACACTCACATGGGCACAATTCAAATAATCAAAAAGTCTTAGGTTTTTATGATTATTTTGGACAATAGCAGTAGGAATGGACAATAACATCAGACACCAAAGCATCCACTTTTTGGTGTTCCTATCCTTTCACCGAACAAAATCTAGATTCATGTTTATGACACCTCCCTAGTCCTATATAGCCATTTTTAACATTTGTATCAGCTATCTCAATCTATTTTCTGGCTAAGTTATATTTATTCCTATTTATTACTATTTTTAGAAAGGTAAAAAAGACAAACAATTACACAAATCAAGATTGTAATTATTGTTATATTCTATGTTGATTTATTAATCTAGACCTTTAACTAAAATAGGAATAAAACTCCATTATTCCCAAATAAGTTAAAACATTTGGTGAACCTGACTTACTTCATTTGCACACAAAAACCCTAGAAACCCTAGGGAAAATTCCTTGCTGATTTTAGTAATATTCTTTTATTTTTTTCCTGTATATATAAATCAAATTTTCAAATTTAATTTTTAAAATTTGCCATAGTAATTTTAAAAATCATTTTATTTCAAACCCTAGTTGAATATACTAGGTCCCTTTGCTTCTTGAGGTATCACCTTACATCTAAATCATTTTCATTCTCATTTTATCATAGCAATTCACAAGTGTTCTAGATTTCACATAAAATAAAAAATGGATCTCACTTATTTCAAAATATGTATTGACAATAATAAGGAATCCATACTTGGTCCTATCATGTGTATGAATGATGAAGTTTATTAAATGTTAATGTAAGGCTTCATTTTTTCCCTTTCATGCCTAATTTTTATAATATCATATGATATTAAAAAAATTATTCCTAAACATGTTAAGATCCCTATCTTTCAAAGTAATGTTTACTTTTTATTAATATAAGGCTACATTATTTCTTTTATATAGTCTCTCTCTCTCTCTCTCTCTCTCTCTCTCTCTCTCTCTCTCTCTCTCTCTCTCTCTCTCTCTCTCTCTCTCTCTCTCTCTCTCTCTCTCTCACACACACACACACACACACACACACACACACACACACACACACACATGTGAAATAATTTTCAACTCTATCTTGCTAAACATGTTCAAAATGTCATGTTACAAGTTAAAGTTTTTAATGCATTAGTGAAAATTTCCATGCTCTCTATCCTTTGTTTGGTATCTCTCATGTGGAATGTTCTTTATAATCATATTTATATATAACTTATAAATATAATTACATGTATTTCATCCCACATACATGTTTTATACCTAGATGTATATAACTCTTTGGCTACTTTTGAGTATCTCCCTATCACTACGAAAGACAAGAAAACATTAGCAATTATATCTATTCATCCTCCATTCAAACTTGGTTCACCTAGCTCTTATCATCCACCTACTACTATCTCTATGACTATAATAGATCATGTGATACATTATATCACCCAAGTTTAGAAAGATAGGTAGGTTGATTATACCCATGGCTATAGCTTTGTCACTCAGGTTATCACCCCTTTTGATACAATTTTAGCTCCATCACCAGTTACATTTCTTCTTTAAATTGATATTTAGACATAGTTTAGGCCTCCTTTGTTAACACATAGAGTGCACACACTTCCATGGAAGCCTATTTTAGAGTGAACACTACATCAATGACAGTTTTAGGACTCTAGATAGTTTTTAGTTATAATATTCACACCTAGGGTAGTATCATTGAGGTCTCATGCCTCTACACATAGATCACATTTTTAGAGAGATTCTTCTACTACCATATGGGTCCCTAAGAGATCCATAGTTACATCCACTTCTTAGAGTTATAGGGGGACCCCACATTTAGTTTCCACTACAAAGATTTTATAGACTTATAACATACATAGATTTTAGAGTCACAGTCTCAACCCTTCCATCATTTTTCATGATCATGAACAATCCCTCTCCTTGATATAGGACAATATAATAGGAAGTCTCTTATGAGACTCATCAATTAGTATCATTTCTTCTCAGTCTTTCTTGTACATAATTTATTTTTGCTTTCTTGTACATAGTTTCTTTTCACTTTCTTATACATAATGTCTATGCTTACTTGTACATAATTTATTTTTGCTTTATTGTACATAGTTTCCTCATGATTAATTTTTCATAACTTATTTAAAAATACCAAAAAAAAAAAAAAATTCAAAATACCAAAAGAAATATAACATGTCAAAACATAAAAACATTAAAATAACTCAAAACACCTAAAAATCTTCAACTATATGCATTATCCATGATTTACATTTGTACTACCATGATAAACTTAAATTTTTCTATTTATGTTATTTTTATCAATTTATCTACATTATCATGCTTTACTTGATCTTCTTTGAGTGTGTGCAGTGACACCTAGATCCTTGATTGCTTCACTTTACCCATTGAGGGGGCATCCTACTTCTGCATTCTTGACATAAATTGACATATCTACCCACCAGGGGCATCTTCTACATGAATACACCATTTAGGTTATGTCATTAATACACCAAACACTCTGGTTATCATGTTGATGTACATTACTTACTAGCTTATATAAATTACCCTCTTGACACTCACTAGTTTATAACACTTGTGTATTTCTTAGCATCTACCTAGCCTTGTACAACATGTTTTGCATACTCTCACTTCTTGATTTAACTAGTTAGATATGATAGTATTTATAGAATTTACATGCCTTCCTTTATTAATTTGAATAGATAGATATGATTTCATTTCTAAGTTCCTATTTTGTTACTTGTGTGTGCCTTAAGACATTTTCTAATGTCCTTTACTTGTACTCTTGTATGTGCTTGTGGCCCTCATGCTAATCTTGTTTGTTTACAATTATATGTGTATGTGGCAATTTGAACATGCCTTGTATTATTTATTTCCCAATTTGAGTGACATGTGCCCATGTCCCTTATTTTCTTGGCCCCTTGGCCTCTTTTCTATGATTCTTTCTTCTTGCCTTGTGTTCTTGTTTGATTGTTTTCTTCTCAGTTGTTTGCAATTCCATGATCCACATCATGAATTATCATGCCTTATTTGATGCCATGATAGACATCATGATCCATACTCCTTAAAAAATAACTAAATTTCTAGTTTTAGTTTAGTATGTTACACATACTATTACATTATTACATATACCTAGGCATACCCCTATTGATCTAATAATCTCAAATACAAACTATGTTATATCTTGAGACATATTTTGTATTATCATTGATATATCATGTATTTCACAAAATAACATGCTTCTAAGGATATTTCTTATTAGGTTATTCATTACAAGTTATTCATTCATACCTTTAGAAGAGGGGCCAATAAACAAGGGTTTTATCATAAAAATTAGAGCCCTCTATTGATCAAGATCAGTTTTTAAAACACTCAGAACAATAATAAAAATTCAAAAAACATAGAATAGACTAGGAAAATAGTGAAAAATACAAAATAGTCATCAAAAAGATTAAAGGATAAGAGTACCACATTTATATTGCATCACCAAACACTAAAGTGTCCACTTTTTGATGCTCCCATCTAAATAGCTAAAAACCTAGAATTTTTAGAAATAGATAAAAAGGTAAGGTCAATTATAATTTTGTCATATATAGTTCATTTCAAATTAGGTAGTTTTAGTATAGTTTTACCTACAATATTTAGATATAGGGGACATCATGTGTGACATGATGGCTCTCACTTCTAGTTTTAGATTAGGAAGTTGGTACAACTTCTAGATCAGAATCCATGTTACAGACACCAATAGTTGGGGGAAATGTGTGTAACACATTTGTCTTATTTTATTTATAGTTCATTATATTACCTAAGTATTCTTAGTATTTTCATGCCTTATCCCATTTGTAGGTGGTTGGCATCATTTTAAAGTGGCTTTCATATAAGCCTAGTTCTTAGTTTTAGAGTGACTTTCATACAAGCCCAATCTCCACCTTTCAGAGTGGCCAAGATTGGCCTAGTTCTTAGTACACATTTATCTATCCATGCTACATTATCAGATTATAGAGAATTCATGGGATTCATGAGCCATCTCATATGACACACATTCATACTGGTATCAGTTCATAGTTCAAACTTAGTGGGTAATGATGGAGATACAGGACTAGTTATCCTTTGTATTCTTGAGCCACCTAATAAAAGGGATTGGATACATAATAAAAACATTGATTAACACATACATGATCACATATCTTCACTACATAGTGGTTGATAATGGATCCAAAGGGATATCCTTTTTTTTAAGCCACCCTTAAGGAATTAAGCGCTCATCTCTATTCATGATATTATTCTTGGTACAACACATACCCAACATCACTCAACATCATAACAAGTTTTTTATTGGTTCACATACCCAATGAGGTGTATTTTTTCCTTTCTCTTCCTCTTTATTTTACCCAACCTTTGCATGTTATTATTTTAGATATAGAATGTCTATTAAGAACTGATCTACTACTTGTTTTCTCTTGTATATTTATGATTTATGCTATGCTCTCCCTATGCACACTTAAAATCACACATCTTCAAGGAATTCACCCTTATAGGTAGGTTTAGGTACACTTTATATTTTTCCTTTATCCTAGTATTTCACTTTGATTCATCACTAGAATAAAGGGGGGGGAATGTAGACATATAAAATATCCAAATTGGTAGTTTGAGTGTGGCTTGTGACACCCCATCCATAGGTCCTTTTTACATGCTCTTACAACCCTTATAGACACCTTTTTTCTCATTACTAGTCATTCAAAACCTTCTAAACCCTAATCCCAACTCAACTAGGTAGTATTCCCTATGCAATCTTACTCCCCCAGGTCTCAAGCCTATAGGATAGGAGTGCTCCATTTAGACTATAACACTGAGTATCAAAGTGTCCCATTTTGTTGATCCTATCCTTTTTCACTTTGAGTCCTAGTAATCATTTTCATTCGATCCTTATCCTTAATTATGTTAGCCTAGTGTGAATACATTTGACCCATGACCAATTATTCCCTATAAAATCCCACTCAAAGCTCATTTACAAGGGAGGTGACCATACTTACAAAGCAAACAAGAACAAAAACAAAGAACTAAGGAAAACATCCCTATTGTTTGCACATCATCACCTAATATAGTTATAAAGATACTCAAATCCTCATACCAATCCCAATCCACCTTAAAAACTATCAAATTGGCATTCTCATATATATCACACTATTGCACAAAGCACATTACAACTACATACAGATTGATCCCTCTTCAAAGTATTGGTATGTGGGCAACATGCCCACACAAGGGGTGTAGATTTCATGTTCAATACATCTTACACACTAACCCCTCTCTTTCTCAATTGTCTGAAATATAATTTTATCAAGCTTGACTAAGGGTTAGAGTTTTAAGACAAAATTAGCTCCACAATGCTTTTCATTGATAACCAATGTTTAATTTTTCATAGGCATGCTCACATAAGCATAACATAACTACCTAAAATGTTTCAAGTCTCTATGATTAGTTTGAATAATAGCAGCAAGAATGGACAACAACATCAAACACTAAAACATCCACTTTTTAGTACTCTTATCCTTTCACTAAACAAAAGCCAAATTTAGGTTTATGACACCTTCCCAATCTTCCACAACCATTTTTAACATCTATATCAGCCATTTCAGTGTATTTTCTAGCTAAGTTATATTTCTCCTATTTATTACTATTTTTAAAAAGGTAAAAAGACAAACAATTACACAAATTAGGACTATAATTATTACTATATTCTATAATGATTTATTAATCTAGACCCTTAACTAAAATAGGAATAAAAATCCATTATTCCCAAAGAAGTTAAATTACACACATATATATAACAATCCTCTCATAGGTTATGATGAATGGGATCCTACTGCATGACTTTCTTATCTTTCATCTCAAATCCCCTTTTTATAATTAATGAGAACTTCTCCCCACCATCGTAACTAAATAATGCAATTATTATTCAAAATGAACATCCTTCATCCTCCTCCTATAGGGAAAGAGTCTACCATAGTTGGATCTAGAGATAACATACTTCAATAATGTGAAGAGATGTCCATCCATGTTGATGAAATAATTGACACTTCCCTCTCACTTAAATTCCCTATCTATTTTATGATTCCATATTAGATATTACCTAATGTGGATGATCCTCCTTTATTCATTAGCATACAAATAGAAGATATCCAAGTTAAGTGTGATTTAATTGAAGAAGGTTCAAGAACTTGTGTTGCCTTCCTTGACTTTATTAAAACACTTAGATAATCTAAATGTAACCTAACATCCACATTCAATTCATGCTAAGCCTATGACAAAATATAAATTCCTCCTCTAGGTTATGATTGGCTTTGTATTATTGTTCCTCTCATTACCATATATGTGAAATTCAAGATATTTAACTTTACACATTCTTATAATATCTTAATTGGTCAACCTTGGACTCATCGTATGAGAGTAGTCACTTCATTCACATGTCAATGTGTTAAATTCCCTCATAATGTTATTATCTACAAGATTCAAGGGGACATGAGTTCTTGTAATTTAAAAAAATCCAAGAATGTAGTGTTTTTAAAATACCCACCCTTTAAACTTACCTAGTGTTCCATTTTGATAATTCCAATAGTTCTACTATCCATTTGACTCTATTAGAGGTTATAATGGTCATCCCAATTTAATTAGGAATATTACACCTCACCCCTTAAACTTGGATGATGATTATCTAGATGAGATAAGCCTAACAATCAAAACTTATGATCTTTCCCTCACATCATCACTCAACTTCCTCCTTCTCTTCAACCTCAATCTCAAAAGTAACCTTATGATGACATACTAGTTACTTTAACGGAAACTAGACATTCCATTCACCAGACTTCCTTGATCGATAAAATAGTTTATACATATACTATCAAATTACATACACATGATTATGATGATGGTTATTATTTAGATGACCCATTTTTAGCTATATTCATCCAAGATAGAAATATCTAAGTTCTTATATATCATTCTTATTTATTTTAGTCTTTTCATTCTTCTTCTATGGTACTTTATATTAAAAAATATTATTTTTTCCACTACTATTAATAGGTTAGAGATGGATCACTCACTATTATGTCTCCAGTCACATTAGGGCCTCTTATGAGAATGCTCATGGATCGTGACATGATAGGACCTTATCATTTTTCTATATATCATGACCCTTCTATTATGCTTCCTTTATAGATGTTAACCACTTTACTTAGACCCACTACTTATCCAACCCTACCTACAAATGAGCCTAGTCCAATTTTTTATCTAACTTCTCCCTTCCTTGGTGATGGTCTTCTTCCATTACCTAAGCTTGATCCCTTACCCACACATTGGTAAAATCAGCCTTATTATGATATTCATAAAGTTGTTAGTCATTGTACCAAAGATTGTCATCTATATTAGCAACTACTTTCCTCTTCTTTTACCCCTTCAGTTAGTAGATCTCCAGTGTCTAATAATAGACATATTTATTTCTTCCATGGAAAAAATATCCATTCTTCTACCCACTACTAAAAACTTATGTAGTACATTGACACATTATGACCAGTCATTGTCCAACCCCAAGATAAGACCATACCTCCTAAACTACTTATAGAGTATGTCCATAAATATGGGGATGTATATTATCTTTAGAATCAGTGTTCAACCCATCATATTATTTGATGATACATGATTTAGTAGAATTTTTGATATTTCACATAGTCTACACTAGCACCAATATTTCCTTTTTCTATAGGTCATATGTGAATGAAGTTTCCTCCTTATCTATCGGTTTCACCTCCTCCTAGATCCACATATACCATTCCATTGATATACCTATTCATTTTATTAAGTATCCCACACAATATATACCACATTAACATTACTCTTCTACTTTTACACCTATATTTTTAATTGAGATGATATAGAAAGAATTACTTTCACAACTTTTCATGAAGATTGAAAAGACTCTAGCTAATGTCAGAATTTAGTTGCATAGGGATGTTTCACATGTTATGGTTAACATTTATGGTCATATGTAAAAATATTTTTGAACACAACATTGTAATCTTTCACATTATTTATTATCATATTACATGATTTGATTGGATTTGTGATTCATATATATATATATATATATATATATATATATATATATATATATATATATATATATATACTATTTTTCAAAAATGATTTCACTTATCTCTTCTGCATGAACCATTATATTATGCGTTATGTGTTTTACAAGGTTTCATTCGCTTTAGATTTTTCACAAGGCTTATTATCATTATTTTCATGAATGCAAACTTATGGTTATGGTTTCACTTCTTTCACATGGAGTCCTTTATTTTCTATGTAATGATTGTTTGTTATCTTTCACACTCAAATAAAGATAATTATTATTGTGACTTAGTTATACAACCCTTATTCCCTTATTATTTTATCTTTACCATATGATAAATTAGTAAACAAGACTTCTCATTGTACTAATTCTATACACTGATATATTTTGATCTCCCTTTTTCACCTATTTACCTTTCACATACTAAACATGCATATAGTTGAAAATTGACATTACATAGTGGCTCATAAGTAAGCCTAATTCACTTCATCATTCATATCTATGGTTACTTATCCTCCTTTAACCAAATTATAAATCTCATTTGTGTGTATCAATTTTATCATGCATGTTGGTTATTCAAAATCCATATGTAGGAATCACAAAATCCATTATATTTTTAAAAGAAAAATCATTTAAACAAAATGCAATGATTCAAAAGGCAACATAAAATTCAAAAGTCTAATCACACCAAAAAGATGTGATTATTTATCACAAATCCTATTTATAATCAAATCTCAAACTTAATATTTGTCTTCATGATAGATTCAAGGTCCATTGGGGTGTGGTAGGCTAGTACAAATTGGGATAGGAGAACAAAAGTAATATGTAGTGCTACCTAATTTTTCACACAAGTACCCAATATTCATAGTAGATGATGGCTTTGTAAGAGGTCCTAAGGAATGGGAAACATGTTTTGGGAAGGTAGTTCCATTCTACTTTACTTTTTCATATAACCTTCATGATTTGATATTAGTATTCCACCTATTTTCCTATACAACTTTGTGTTTATTGTGATAAATTATCTTTTATATATTGATGGTCATTAAACTCTTAGTGTCTTTCCTTCTTACCTATTATGACTCATGTTTACTAAGGTTTTCTCATTAATTCCTATGTCATTCTTTTTACATTCTCTATTTCATTAAAATAATCCTAATATTTCCCCTTGATAAATATTTTTTTGTTAATTGATCATACCCCTTAGGGTTTCTCTTTATGAGTTGAATTGTAAGACCTTGGATAGGACTAGACATTCCTTACAAAAAGATTTTCTTATTTATCCCCTTAATTAACATTCACCTCATTAATGTTCACCTTATGATTTGTAGTGTAATACCATGGATAGGACCAAGCTTTCATCATAAATTAACACATTAAATATCTTTAAATTATTCCCACATTTATTTCCACCTTGTTGGTGTTACCTTTATGAGTTGCAGTGAAAAAACTAGGATAGGATCAGGCTCTCCTTACAAAATATTATAATAAAAAGTTTATACTATAACCAAGTCAAAATAAAATTGCATGCTTCATATTTGAGATAATTTGTATTAAATTATGATTTACATGTCATTTACATACTTCATATCTTGATTTAGTATGTTTTATGCTTACTTCATAAACACTTCACTTTTATCTTCTTATTGTTTGATTGTGTGTATGTTTACAACCATTTTATTAACTTTCCCATACTTTCCATCTTGATTTAGTATGATTTAAATCTAATTTATAATTACATTTTGTTTTTATTTTCATACTTCCCATCTTGATCTAGTATGAATCATTAATTTTATTTATCTTATCTTTATACCATTGTTATAACAAAATTACCACTTTATTAAAAAAATTCACACTTCCCATTTTGATATAATATGATTCAATAACTTTATTTTTCTTATGTTTATACCATTGTTATAACATTTTTACCACTTTATTACAAATTTTCATACTTCCCAACTTGATATAGTATGACTTCTAGTTGTTGTAATTTGGTGTAATTTTAAATTTTACATGGTTTGAAAACTTTTTTTTACCTAATACTTTACCATTTTTTTATTTTATATATTCATATTTTGTTTTTACACATTTACCATCATTATTTAATGTGTATTACATTTAATAATTATATTTACTCTTCCAAATCATTTTATTTTCTTTTTAACCATGCATGTGTATCACAGAATGCTAGAAAGAAAACATACATCATATATTTACCATAGCATATACAACAAAACTAAAATACATGTGGTAGAAAGGAAATAAATCTATAAATCCATCCATACACAAAAAATGTCTATATATATATATATATATATATATATATATATATATATATATATATATATATATATATATATATATAACATGAGTTTGATATAATATAATACAAAATATAATACCTACAGCTTTAAGGCTATGCTTCATCAAGTTTATCCTATGACTAAGATACACTACACATGGATGCCTATGTCTGACCCATATGAATGGTACACTATAATGAGGTAGTCTAAGATATCAAGCCATTGACCTATCCCTATAGATTGACCACCTAGGCCTGCATATGTCCAAACTATATAATAGTTTCCATATGGGTATCTCATTCTTATGCCAATGCCTTCTAGGATTGGGCCTCTCCCTATCTTATTCCTTCAAGTGAATTCAATACATCTCCTCATGCCTGAAACTATCATGAAGTCTCCATAACCAATCTAAACTAGCGAGCATAAGTTGGGGTAGATGGTACCACAAGGTCTACCAAGGTGGATGGATCATAATGCTATAACATCCCATCCAAAATATCATGGTGTGAATTCACAATCATAGATCTCCATATGATATCCTCCATAACAGTACCTATAAAACAAAAACCAAATATACATTTAATCTCATATATATATTTATCAAACCATCTATCTATTCTAAATACATAAAAAATAATGTAACTAGTGATCTATGTCAAAAACTTAATAAAGTAAAGCATTTATCATTAGTGCCAACATTGCCAACCATATTCTCCCTATCATCCTAAATTTTAATCACCTCCTCTATCATTTACCTTTGTAAAAGTATAAAACCTAGAATCACTACTCATGTACATTATAGTCCACTCCTTAGCTACCTCTCTATCGACCAATTGTTTCTATCAACCACCATATGATCTCTATGTGTGGCTACTCATGCTTATGTCCACTCTCTCTGATGGTGTCTCTGTATCCTATGAGATTAAGATATCCATTTTTACCCCTACCATGGATACGTTACAACCTCTTCTATGACATCACCCTAAGCATCCATAACTGTAACATCCTCTGCACTAGGCCTTACTACCTCTTATTACTATGCCTAACCTACCCATCATATCAATCATTGAGGCCTAATAATAGGTATCTAGATATTCACCCTAACACCTCCTCTACCTCTCATCTCTTTAGCATGCCATTACTAATATGTAGGCACTACTAGGGGAGCCATTAGATACATTAGACCTAGTTGTCTAGGTACACAAGCTATTGGATGTGACTCCACCCATGAAACATAATGGCCCATGATCTGAACATGTTCCAAACCCATAGTAACACTATCCCAAGTTGTCCATGTGGAAATAATATCAATGTAAGATTACCACACTATCTACCCTTGTGTCATAATTTATAAGAATAGGACATGGGGCACAACATGCACTACATTATATTTCCTCCATCATACCACCTAAAGAACCTATCATTGAATCTATGGGGTAACCTAACCATTCTATACATAGGTAATCTCTCATAAAAATAATCACTCAACAAAATTATGGGGCCCATCATATTTTATCCATAGGTCAACATACCATACATATCATGCATGGGTTACACCCAAATAATAGAGCTTAGATCATATAATTCACCCTTATCTAGGATGGACTGACATAAGGCTACCATGTATAATAGTACCTTCCCATATGACTTGTGACTTAACACATGTGTTATCACAAGTCTTATCATGACCTTCTAGATATCTAGAATGGCCAAAATATACACATCAAACAAGCTAACCCACAACCCAAGATAAATTCTCTCTGAGATTGTTTATTAATAAGATAGGGATCACCTCTTATCCTCTTCCTCTACTACATCACATATGGAAATATTTTTGACAATGGGAAGTCCAAACAAGGCATGGACATCCTCTAAGGTGATGCCCACCTCTATGGTATCCCTTCCACCTCCTATTGAAAAGTATTGGTCAGTCATTCCCATGATCTTAAGAACATGATGATCAGATCAACACTAAATGGGATACTCCTCATCTCTATTTTGCCTTAAAATTCCAAGGAAACCATCCAATCTCAATCCACATTTGATAGTTGTTCTAGTAAATCTGGTAGTTATGATGCATCAACTAGGTGCCAAAATATTTAGCCTCTCTATAAAATATAAAATAATAGAGAATTTATTAGATATATATGTAATAATAATAAAAGACAATCTTAAAAATTCTTAAAATACTAAAAATTAACTACTTTATCATCTTATTTTTATTATTTTTCCTATTTTCCTACATAGTTGACCCTTTCAATAATAAATCAACCTTGTCACCTCTTTTCCATACTAATTTAACCCTATAATATGAATTCAACCCATTTTTTAGACATAATCAGCCTTTTTGATACTAAATCAGTCCTTTCCCATATTTTTCATACTATATCAACCATTTTTCACACATTTAACCTCATTTAATAGACTACATTGACACCTACATATTATGTCAGCTAGAATGTAATATGTTGGCCATGTCTATTTTTATAACTGAGTCATCTTTATGTTACATATTCAGTCACCCCTAGAAATTCTAATTCATCCTTTTGATATGGAATCATCCACCTTGACTTGTCTCACCTTTTCCAAACAAGTTGGTAAGGCTGACTTTGTTAAAAAATTATGATGATTTTTTAACCATTTACCATAAATTCCTTAGGAATTTATTGGTCTGATTCTTTCCTACTCAATCTCTTGTTTTACTACTAGTTTACCTAAAAATTTCCTAGGGTCATTTTTGTTATCTACATTTCTTCTAATATATATTTTAATATATCTATACTAATTTTAATTAAAATTGACATTTTTTTTTGAAATTAATGCATCACTTACCTAAGCTATACTAACTATGTCCATGAGCCATCCTACATGTTGAATCTATCATCTCCTCACCAAGATTGTTTTCAGGGTTCAACTAGGTCTCTTAGAGCAATATTTTTGAAAAATAGTAGAAATAACAAATAACAAAAAAAGGTGGGGCTCTACATGCTCTACATGTTTTCCTACCTATATAATTTTTGAATTTGGCCATGGCTACTAGGGACCTGAGGGGACCCTATGACCCCCCTTCCCTCTCCCCCTTAGTATAGGTTAGCCTTGGGAATACATTAGGCTACCATTCTAAACCAATGACCCAATGTAATACATTAGTTCCCAACTCATAAAATAATGTCCTCCTAGGGGGAAAGAACTATGAGAACCTAAGGGTTGTCCCACTACTACTAGATATGAGGGTGGTTCAACTCTCAAAATCCTTGATATTATGGTGGAAATAATAGTTTCTTCAATGGAACATGCACTTAATGGTAAATTTTTCAACTTTAGACTGAATATTGATCTAGTGAGGAGATGGGTCACTACTAAATATAAGGTGAAGGTAGAATTTTGGTTAGTTTCATGGTTGGGGGGATGTTCCTCCTCAATTTTAAGGATAGATAAGATATCTCCCATGTTCTTGTTGGATGACTATGGATGTATGGAAATATTAGAGTCTCTCTTTGAAAATGGAGACTAGGGTCTGATGTTATTGTTGACTTGAATAAAATAACCCCAATCTAGGTGAGGCTTTTAGGTCTCCCATTAGAATATTAGGATGAAGAAGTGCTTATTTAGATAGTTAATATCTTTAGCCACTTCATTGCTTTGGATAATACTACCAAGAATAAGTCTAGGTCATTATTTTCCCACTTGTGTGTTAGTGTAGATATTAATAAATCTCTACCTAACTCCATTACTCTAGAGTCTAAATTTGGTCAATGAAGTTAACATATTCATTATGATAATGCCATTGTCTTTTGTCATAACTATAATATAAAAGGGCACCTCATAAATCAATACAAATCAAATAAAAAGAGCTCCATTATTTTGGAAATCCAATCTAATGGAGATGAGGAGGATTATCCTCCTAGGGAGGACATCCTAAATATCATTAACACACCCCAGAAGGAGAATAATGAATATAAGTTAAGGGAAGAAGATAGAGGCTTGTCTAGTGACATGGTGAAAGATCTTGATATCTCCTCCTCTCAAGGTAAGGCTCTTAAGAATCCTATCATGGAGCTTGGTACAAAAGAACAACTGACCGACCAACCTAGTGTGATGTCCCCCTCCTTGTAAAGATAAGAGGAAGGGGAAATACATAAAGTAGATAAGGATAATATTGATCTAAAATCAAGGAATTTTGAGTTGCTTAATTTGGAAAATTGTAGCTAATATATCTTTAAAGGGATTGGTAACATATTCAAAGGGGAAGGAACTGGTAGCAAACTATAAGGTTTCACTTCACCAGGGAATGACTCTCTTAATCTAACCCTTGGTATGGGAACTAGTAAGACTAATAAGGATCTAGATTTAGATGGTTAGACCACAACTAAAAACAAATTCAAAGGTCAAGGAAGGAAAACTATTGACATTGGTGTTGATTCTAAAGCAAGAAGACCTACCTAAAGATAAACTAGACATAAGGTTGTCAACAAAGATATTGCTATGGGTAAACAAAGGACTCTAAATATTGGATCTAGGAATGTCCAAGGAAAATGACGATCCTTTCATGGAATATTATAGGGATTAATACCCCTCAAAATTATTTTATTATCAATAACTACATTTATGATAATAAAATTGATATCCTTCTATTGTAGGAAGTCAAGATAAGGTTAAAGGATTTCAGCTTATTGCTAAAGGAATATGGCCTAATGTTGAGTATTGTATAAGTGATGCCTCAAGATATTTATGAAGTATTACCACTATGTGGAATAGTAATGTTGTGAAAGGCAATCTCATTTATAGATGCAAGAATAGTCTGTGTGTCAGGATGGTTACTCATAATAAATCTTGTAGCTTAGTCAATATTTATTCCCCTAACTAATGAAAGATAAGAAAAAAGTTTTGGGATCACCTTTTATCTCTAATTGGGAGTAAAAATAATGATTTATAGATGCTTTTTGGTGACTTTAACTCCCTACTCTATCCTTTGAAAAAGATTAGTGGTATTTTAGATTACACTAATAACATGGCTAACCTAGCTGAGTTTCTCAATTAATGTAGGTCTTATGGACCTAGATCTTCAAGGGAAGCATTTTACTTGGTATAATTGAAGGAAAGGTGATAAATTAATATAATTTAGAATGGATAAGGTGATGGTCACCTCTAATTAGGATTACACTAGTGCCTATCTCCATGAAGCCCTTCCCAAGATGACTTATGACCATAACCCTCTCCTTTTATCTTGGAAGGATAGAGAGATTAAGGGACCTTTCCCCTTCAGGTTTGAGTTAATGTGGACTCATCATATAGGCTTTAGATATTAGTTATATAGTGGTGGAATACCACTATCCAAGGATCCCCCATGTATAGGTTAGCACATAAGCTGAATATTTTGAAAAATAAAGTCAAAGGTTAAAATAGGTATACCTTTGGTAATATCTTTGAGAATATGAGGAGGATTTTTACCAATCTTTCTAAAATTTAGATACTTATGGATAATGGAGACATCACTAATGATATGTTTTTTCAAGAGGATTACCTAAGGAAGGAATGGAGTAAAATGTTGAAAAAGGAGGAAATTTTTTGGAAGCAAAAATCTTGAGTGTAATGGTTCCAAGAGGGGGATAAAAATACTACCTTCTTTCATCAATCTACCATGAGGAATATAAAGAGAAAAAACATTATTAATTTAATGGATGAGAGTGGATATTTGGTCTAGTTAAATGATCAATTGGGGAAGGAGGCTGCCGCCTAGTTTTAGAAATTCCTTATTCAAGATAGAATGGAGAAGCAAGAGTTAATTGACATTATCGCTACCCATATTAATACTAAAGATAATAATATTCTTTAAGAACCTATGATTGAAGAGGATGTGTGTGCTTGCCTCTTTTCTATGGGTGTTTTCAAGACCCCAAGCTTAGATGGTTTTCCTCTAACCTTTTTCCAAGAGTATTGGGAGATAGTGGGGTAGGATGTTATTGAGGCAACTACAAACTTCTTTAAGACTAGAATTTTTTTGAAACAAATTAATCACACATTCATATCACTTGTTCTAAATAAACTAGATCCTATTTATATGGGGGACATCAGGACCATCAACCTTTATAGTAATATCTACAAGATATTCTCTAAGATCCTAGTATGTAGATTACAGTCGATCCTAGACCATCTAATTAGTAATAGTCAGAAGGGGTTTATCCCTGGTAGAAAATTTTTGGATGCTACCATATCCACTCATGAATTTATTATTTTCATGAAGATAAATAATTTTCTTGGGATGGTATTCAAACTAGACATATCTAAGGCTTATGATATAGTGGCTTGGGACTTTCTATTCAAAGTCCTTGAGAAAACAAGGTTTTAGGATAAAATAATGCAGCTCATCAAAACCTATATCATCACTATCAAGTACTCTATCCTAGTTAATGGGGTCCCTAAGGGATTTTTACATGTTGGGATGGGTCTAAGGCAAGGTGACCCCTTATCCCCCTACCTATTCATTCTCATGTTTGAGGTTCTTAGTAGGAGTTAAATGAAGCTATTGAGATCCTAGGAGATCAAAGGTATTAAACCTACTTCAATAGATAACTCTACTATCATTCAATATTTTGTGGATGCCACTATCCTCTTTTGGGATGCCTTGGTCATGGAAGCTAGGAAATGGAAGAAGGTGCTCAAGAAATATGCAGATGCATTTGGCTAATGTATCAACTATGACAAGAGTTTGGTCTACTTTTTCAACACTACTATGTACCTTCAATAGAAAATCATAGGGATTCTTAGTTGTTCAAGTGGTGACCTCCCATGTACCTAATTTTTCATTCTCTTAGTTGTTAAATATGTTCCTCCCATTTATTGGATTTATATTCTTGAAATAATTCAAAAGAAGTTGGTTGGGTGAAAAGGAATGTTGTGGAATCTAGATGGAAAATACCAACTTTTGAAGGACTCCCTTTAGGGAATTCTTATTTATTTCCTTTACCTCTTCAAAATACAAAAATATATTATGGATAAGTTTGAGAGAATTAAGAGGAATTTCCTATGGACTAGGGTGGAAGAGAAAAAGAGGATTGCCCTGGTCAATTGGGATAAAGTCTATAGACCTAAACCTTAAGGAGGTCTTAGGTTTAGAAAAATTCACTTGATTAATAAATCCATCATAGCTAAGGTTGGGTGGAATTTATTGAGTATCATTAAGTACTAGGGTAACATTATATGGGCCAAGTACCTCTCTAATAATAACCCTGATGATTTCCTTCACACAATTGGTGTCCCTAGAGGTTTAGTGATTTGGAATAATGTGTTAAAAAGTAGAACCTTACTACTATAGGATATTAAGTGGAAGTTGGGGGTTGGTATATCCATAAAACTCTAAGAAGATAGCTAGTTAAAGGGCACCCCTCTCTGTAAAACCCAAACATCCAAAGACTTACTGACATAGCCATTGCTTACTTTGGGAGGTTGGTTATTGATTATCTTCTTCCTAGAAATGGAGGTTGGAAAAAATTGTCAGACTACTATTAGGACTAGAATGACCTTTAGATTATTGAGGAGTTTTATCTCTCTCTCTTTGAGGATTAGAAATTCCTATATTCCCCTGAAAGTAAAAATTTTTGTGGGCAAAGGACAAAATAGGAGTTTTTACAGTTAGATATGATTACAATCTTCTCCTAGAGTATAATGAGGAATTTAAATTTTGGAGAAGCATTTGAAATCATAACCTTATTCCTAAGATCAATAATTTTTGGTGGCTTTCAATACATAATAAAATCCTTACTGTGGATAATCTTCAAATTAGAGGCTTCCAAATCCCTAACCATTCTACACTCTACATGAAGGAGGAAGAATCAATTTCCCACCTTTTACTACATTGTGAGTTTTCCTGGGAGGTTTTGAGCTTTTCTATGCAAAATCTTGGATTTTATTAGAGCATAAATCATGATCTCTCTTGTTTCATAAGATGTTGATTGCCCCCATTTATTCAACCTATATGCAAAAAAATATATGGGCTTAAATCCCCCTTATCCTAGCTTGGGGACCCTAGAAGGAATGAAATAATAGGTTATTTAGAGATAAATAAAAATATTCTAAGGAGGTCTTCTATATGTTTTCCAAATTTTTGAAGGAAAATATGTCTAACAACACTGAAATATGTTGACTTTCCTCCCAATAAGCTTGAATCTAGTATTATCAATTAGTCGAGTGTCTTAGATCACATTTATAGAATTGATAAATATAATATGATTACTCACACTAATACTAAGTTGGATCCCCATGTTGATGGTTGGATGAAGCTAAATTTTGATGGGGATACCAAAGGTAACCTAGGTTAGGCTAGTGGGGGTGGAGTCTTGAGAATTGATAAGGGAGATCTTTATAGTTATCTATACTGGAGGGACAGGAGATAATTCTAATAATGTTGTTGAAGTTATGGCCCTCCTCTAGGGTCTTATGGTGGATATTTCTATTGACCTTAAAAAAATTCTTAATTGAAGGTGATTCCAAGCTTATCATTAATATTATTAAGGAGAAAGCTAGGGTGGGCTAGCAGGATATTGACATCATATAGGATATAAACAAACTCTTTTTTGGCTTTGAGGGATTTGAGGTTAAACATATCTATAGGGATGGAAACCAAGTGGTAGATGTTATGGCTAATATGGGAATCAACCTCTTCCCTATAAGGTGCTGAATTAATCTTAATAATCTACCTATAAATGTTAGAGATCACCTTCAAATGGAGGCCCAACCTTATTCATCCTAATGATCATTTTAAAACAATATTATTTAGAATATATTTTCATATATATTCTAATTAATGGATCCATGATCAACATTTACCACCAGAATGGGAAAAATGAGGTTGTCTTCATTATGGTTAAGATGACATATGATTACCCCTTAAGAGGTAATATTTTCCACATCAACAAAAGCTATATCAGCCAAATCTTGTGGTAGTTACTTAGCTAGGCCATGGGGCCATTTTAAATCATAAAAATACATTTCCTAATTGATAGTCCACATAACATTCATTATGCCTATAATTATTACTTGATCAATGAGATTAATTTGAAGGATACCTTAGGTGTTCAAGAAACCTCAAGAGTTGGTTTAATGATGATATATAAACCATCATTTTTAGATAATTTTTCATTAAGATACATTATCCTTGGGTTTCAGGGTTTGCTCTATGTGATTTTCTCCTCAAAATTGTGAAGAATTTAACTATGAGTGGAGATAAATTCTAAGCCAAAACCTTATCCTATATAAAATTTAAGGGTGACACCATGATGTGGAGTATTTTTATGAGGGTGGCATCACTTTTCTCTTGGAATACCTTAATGGCTTTGATGAAAATATATCAATCTAGTTTACTATGTCTTGGGATGAGGATCATAAGGTATGGGTTAGAATAATTCAATTGGAAGTGAGTGAAGGAACTATAGATAAGGCTATAGGTTTGAGATGTGAATGTAAAATACTAAAGAAACAAACTAAATTTTTAGACCCTAAAGTCATGAAGAGATTCTTTAGAGAGGGCAAGTCACCAGTTTACTTTTAGGGTGGCTTAAATAGGGATATTTTCATCAATCCTTAGGATAAATTTAGATTTCTTATCATGAAATACATCACCTTGGAGGGTAGGTTCAAGTGTTACTACCACTATCATTTTGATTTATTGAATCATTTTTGTTAAGGTGCTAATTAATTTCTTGTTCTATCTCTTGTCATCTCTAGAGTCTTTTATGAATATTGTTAAGAATACATATGAGATTAACCCTATTTTTTAAATGTCCCACTCCAACAAGGCCTAATTATTTTCCTTTACCATTTCCACCTAGCCCTCTATCCACCTAATCCCATAAAATCCTACCTAGTTGAATAAGCTAATGATAATGAGTAAAATGATAACATCCCCTTAAGCATTAAGTATGGCAACTCCAGTAAAAGCAAGGCCACTATCCCTACTATGAAAAATTACCTAATCCATTCTAGGGATTCTCATAACCCTAATTCTTTGGTTGTTGATATTCTTATTTCCCACCCCATAAGAAGAAATTCTCTAAGACCCCACTTGATTCCTAGAAGAATAACCCTTCTTTATAGGGCCCCTCTATTTCAGTCCCTTCAAGTGGTGCAACTAGGTCCCCAAAATAATCACAAAAGGTGATAGCTAAGGGTTTGTGTGATTTTAAAATAGCCCTTCCCACTTGGGTGACAAAAATAGGAAATTAAATACTGGTGAACACTTTATGCCCATGAAGTTAGGAAAGAAGAAAGAATTATTTTAGTGTTGAGAAGCTGGCAAAGCCAATTTTGGATAAGGGGCACTCTGAGCTTTAATAACAAGGTGATAATTCTATTGATAAGGATAAGGGTAAAGAGTTCTAGTGGATTACTATGAGGAGGCTAAGCATTCAAAGGTCAAATAGATTGGTTAGAGGAAAAGCCCCAGTGATGAAGATCATAAATTATTCTTTAGCCTCTGATTCAGAGGATGAGGTGGAGATCAAGGAGGTTAAATAGACCACTAATCAACTGATGGAATGATAGGGTGTCAAATTGTTTGAAGAGTTAAATAACTCTTTTTTTACACTAAAGAGGAGGACACTAAGATCTTGGAAACCCCTAAGAAAGAAGTTACTAGTGAAAGGAACTATGATAATTATATTTAGTTCAAGGACTTGGATGATGTAAATAGTGGGTTGTTCTCTCTAGAGAATAAAATGAAGGTGATTATACCATGTGCTCTAAAGTGATTCATCAGGTTGCTACTTCATTGGCTATCTTATAGGATGCTCAAGGTGAAAATGTGGATAAGGATGGCAAGTCTACTAGTAAAGAAGAACTCCTAGGTTTCTGTGAGTGTTAAAATTCTCTAATCAAATAGTGTTGGTTTTTTTTATTTGGTATTAGTTCTTTTAATGGTTTCTTGTTAGTTTGTTGTTTTTCTACTATTGTTTTATTTTTTGTGGTTGTTGGCCTATTTTTTTTCCCTTGGGGCCTTTTGTAATAGGGATAAACACCCTCATTTATAGCTTACCAATATAAAAAACAAATGAATTTTTTTTCACCCTATTTATATTTACTATTAAAAATTATTTACCTACCAGGTATTTACCAATATATTTGATTTTTCACTCATAACTTTGTTTCTACTAGATCTTTTTTTAAACCAAAAATTGTTTTGAAATACTGACATCATAGAGAAATTTTCCACATATTACATGTATATTTTATAAAAAATGTTTTTTTTTCTTATTTTACAAGTTCACATAATGTTCCTTACATTGGACATCTTCACATTTCTATCACTTCGTTATTAATCTACATCATTAACATAAGTAAAGGTATGTATTTTTTATTTATGTCCTTTCATTTATCTTATTCACTTCTTACTAAAATTTACTTAGCTTATCATTTTGTGTTGCTATGTTTTTTCTTGAAGCACCATCCCATGTTATAACTTCATGGCATATAATTAGTTGTGAGTGGGGCATATATATACATAATATTTTTAAAATCATAAATTATTGATTTTTTATCTCTTTCAGGAACCCATCGAGACTCAATCTCTTTGAGTTCATGCCTTAAAGGGTGCACTTGGAAAGGGGTGGATAGACCATTGGTGCTTCTTAAGATTATTGTCCCTTATACTACCACTTTAAACTAACACAAACCTTTCTTATATATTTACCTAAGATTTGACACCTCCCTTACACACTCCTCTAATAAATTAACCACTTGAAATATCCCCTACCTAAGCTAAAACTTATTTTTGTTGTTTATTAAAATAAGTCAGCCCAGCCAACCTAGTCCGAGACCTAACTACTTTATTTATTTAAAAATTGGGTTAACTTGGATGAATATGTCAGATAAAATTTCAAAAGTGTTTATGGTTAGATATTGATATATAAACACATAATTTTCACAATTTTCATTAGATAGATAAATATAATCATTTATTTGTGCATCTGTTTATCCACCATTCTACTTGAGGAGCCATTATTTAGGGTTTCATAATTCATTTAAAGATAAGAATATTTTCTTATGGTAAAAGTCTTTTTGATGAATAATAAAAGTTTTGTAGCTTATATCTAACCTATATTTGTTATCTTTACAAACCATAATAACCTCTTGCAAATCACCATTAGCCAAGGGAGAGATTGAGTCTTGACACATTCATCTACAAGGTAAGTAATCCTAACTCTTGTTCCTCTTTATTAATAGATATATTTTTATGTGTTAACTTAAGAATATGTTTCTTTATCCATACATTAAGATTACTTCTACATTTAATTGAGTATATTTCTTATTTTCATGTTTATTTTTATGTTTTTTATCCCCATTTTGTGTCACATGCTTTGGTGAGCACTAGATTAGATTTACTTTACTTTGTAATTTACTTTGATGATAAAACATAGGACCTAGCTATGTTTATTATGTGGTATTAGTTGATGAGAGTATTTGTAACCCTCTCTAGTGATATTATGGTGTAGTAGATCCCTTAGTTAGGTCTATCAGATACATATTGGTCATGACCTCGATTGTTTAAATGTACCAACAATTGTAAGTGACAATTTGATTTATCTTAGCCAAGTTAGGATTGATTTTTATATCATCTTCACTTTCCCTTGTATATATTTACCACCATTTTTGTGTTGTGGTGGATGAGATATCCACCTTTTTCTAGTTTTGATAATGTGAACATTTGAATCTAATATAAGTTATGGATGAATTATTGGATTAGGAGGGAAAAAAAGAGTCAGGGACTCACTTTGGCACTTATTTTCGATTAGTAGTAACTTGGATTAAATATTTTAGAAATACAAATATATAAAGCTTGAGATTGTACCATTATTTATTTTATAAATTTTATGACAATTTGAATTTAATTAATGTTAATATATAGTGAATCCAATTAACACCTCTAAAAGTTACCTATAATGTAATTATTAACTTCAAAATATGTAAAGAAAATCCATTCATTATTGAAATTATTTTAAAAATATTAATTTGAAAAAAGGATTAGGGATATAACTATTCAAGGTATGTTTATGTTTTAAGCTCTAAAATATACCAATATCACTCATAAATAGTGAACAAGGCCTAAAAGGAACTAGTTACATAGTATTTCACCATATTTTATTTTCATTATCCCATCTCAAGTGTATGTTGTGACTAAATTCTTAGAGCTAACCATTTATTGGTTCACTATAATAAATAATGGTCAAAGTCTTCCTATGGTTAAAAATAAAACATGGGTGTTTATGATATACCCTGAGGTGTGTGAAAACTAAAATTCATATATAGTGTTATATAATGGCTTGAATATTGAATAAATACCCCTCAAACCATGACTTTGGTAAAATTAAAGAGCACTTTGACCAAAAAATAAACTCCTATGAGTTATAAAACTACTATAACACAATTTATGTAAAATAGGGAAAAGACAAGAAATAATAAATTGAAAACTAATTAAAGAAAAAAGATTGTGCAAGGAAATTATGAACTCAATCATAAGCCTTGTGGTCAAAAAAATTTTCTCTTTAGTGTCTGTAAATCATGAATTCAACTAAAACCCTAAAAATTTAAAAAAAGAAAGCAATGTTAAAAAAAGTATGGATTCACCAATAATTTTTACCCCTTTTATTTTAAATTTTTATGTTTTCCTAATAGGCATAAATATTGAAAATATCATAATGTTAAAGATATATAATTATTAATAATTCTAATTTGTAAATACTAAATATGGAAATAAGTTATCTTAGAACATAATAAGAATAAATTTATCATATTAAGTAGGTTTATTATTTGAATATATTGGGAATATTTATAAAATTAATCATATTAAGCATATTGTGATACATACTATGACATTATGAAAAATAATAATGGAATTATATATCACTTAAAGGTAAATAAGGATCAAATTTAGGTCATGAATGTTGTTCATGTAAGAACTTTTATATTTCTATATTGAGAATCAATGGGGAATGATGGTACTATGTAAGCACATTGGATATAAAATCCATATATAATAATTAATTCAAATCTTAAATTTAAATACAAACCTATTTTTAGATTCCACCTTTGCCTTTGAACCTATTTCAGGACTCCACTTTTACATAAAACATGTTATAAGACTCCATTTTTTCATGTGAACCTATTTTGGGGTTTCAAAAAATAATTATGATGATATTTATAGTAGTGTAGTTGACATTTTTTCTACACTTGACTTCTATAAATTTTTCATCTCCATGGTAGTTAAGGCATTGACACTTCTCAACACATGGTTTCATTGGTGGAATCTCTTAGGAGCATAATCACCACTGACATTATCCAAATGAATTTTAAAAAATTTAACTTGGTTGGGATGAAATTAAGTGTATTTATTCCTTGAATTTTAAATTTCAAAATAATTAAATGATTTATATAATTTCATATGTTATATCATGAGTGGGACTGATATATACATATTTCCTTGAAAGTTTTACATGAGGAAAATAGCACATTTGGTACATACCTGTCAAAATCAAGAGTGTTTAACCATAGGAACCAAATTTATTATTTTATCCTTTTGATCTAACATTTTAAATACTCTAATAAAAGGAGGAATCTTTAGACACCTAAGTTTGTTATTAGACACTTTATAACATCAAATTTTGCACACTTTGGCATACTTGAACTTTTCATACACATTTGAATCTAGTGCACACTTTCCCATATAATTTTACCCACATGTTTTCTTCACAAACACAATTTTATAGATACACATTTAAAATCACCCTATCATGTGCAATAAACTTCCATGATCTTAATCAGACTATTATGATATCCTAGATTAATAATTTTCACTCCCATGAAAATACCAATATATATATATATATATATATATATATATATATATATATATATATTGGCATATGGGTATTCTTATTCTAGTAGTGTTTAGAAACACCCAATGTATATTTTTGAATTATAGTATATCTATTAGGTTAGCCTAGATATGTGTTATAGGTTGGTGATAGTATAAATATCAAAGAGTTACCTAAAAATACAAATGCATAATAATTTTATACCCATTTGTATAAGTCCTAACAAGCTTGAATAATCTATTATCACTATATTTAAATATTATCACAAAGGTCTATATATATATATATATATATATATATATGAAAACCCATAAAGGAGTATCTATAAATACAAGTCTAAATATAAACATAGGTCACAGTTACATGTTGTCAAGTGTCAAAAACCAAACATTGCATTGCATGCTAACATGATCACAATGTTGTAGACACACAACTAGGTGGTAGGAAAAAATATGGCTGATACATATTTAGAGGATTATAATGTAGGAAACACTCTGTCAATTAGCAAGGAGTGATTGGAGTTTCAAAAACTATCTTTCTAACCTAATTTTCTAGGTCCATGTTGTATAAAATGTGAAATTAGGGTTTTAAAGGAAGTATAATCAAAATAAGGATTAGTAAAAAATAAAAATTTAAATCACACATATATAATTCATATACAAGTGTAGACACAACTATATGAGGTGCCATATACTTGCATAATTTTTTGGGATAGTACCAAAAAATCCTAGATTGTATCAATCACTATAAGGATTTAAGCTTTGTCGATAATATCCACATGGGTTTTTAGATCTTGTTTCCTAATTTTAATGGTTATGGAGTGGACATAAAATATTTTTCAATATGGTGATGAGCACAATGAACCATATAAATAAAAATAGTATAAGTGAATCCATTCCATATTGATTTGTAAATTTTAAATTTAATAACTAAATATCAATCTCCTCCTCTAAATTCATATTCATATGATTAATTTTTTATTTAACATGATTTGAATATTAATATTTCTACCTTATTTATATCTCATTAATAAATAAATAAATAAATAATAATAATCAACATTTTATTGCATGCATTGAGGTCCAAATTCAAATTTATCGAACTTATTTTATTTCAAACTAACACATATTTATTTAGTAATTAATTTTCTCATATCATATTTTCAAATTCTATAATCATAAGGCAATTCAAAAATATAACCAACATCTAGTACATTCATGCCATTTTTATTTTTATTTCATCTTATAAGGTTGAAACTTAGTTACACTAGTATTTAATTAATGGCATGCTCCCTATTATAATCATCAAATACCTTAACATTATGATCAGAATTATTATATTCTTTATTATTATAACATGGCATGAAATTTATAAAAGTATTTGTAAGACCATAAAATAATAGATCTATATGATGATTCATTGAAATAACATTATGGGTTGAAGAAAGTGAAAATAAAAATGGTAAAGATACTTAAAAACATAATTCTAATAAAACCAACTATAATAAAATGTATGAGACAACCCTAATAGGAAGGGACAACTCAAATCCAAGCTAAATATAGTAATAAAATAGTAAAATTAGATCTAAAATGTGAAAAAAATGGAATTCAAATTATTGGAATTTAAAAATGAGATATCTTATATAAATCCATAAATTATGAATTACATGTGCACTATCAAAGGCTAAAACTATTTTTAAATAATTCCACAAGTAATCTCATAGAAAACATTAAAAAATAGTGCCTATCTAAGAATTTACAATTTTGTTCAAAATTGATAGATCAATTTATGAATGATTTAAATTGGTGGCTTAATTTTTGGGGATAATACTCATTTTTTAATAAAGGTTGAACCTTGGTAAAATAGTTTCATATTCTAATACATTTGTGTGAACATATTTGAGCTATAAAATCCTCTTTCATTTTTTTTGAAATTTAACGTGGATATCTCCTAATTTCTTCACCTATCTCTATACCCTAATACACTCAACAACACCTTTGATTATATTTTTAAAAAGGGGTAGGTATGAGTGGTATGACTTATTCAAACTTGTATTCTCTAATAATTTTCCAATCAACACTCATGTGGTCAAGTAAGCAATCTAGTGTAATATGAATACCCTAACCCTTATCCCTATATATTATATGTAATAAACTAGTATATTTTATAGGTAATTTCAATTATTTATCATGTTTTTATTCATTTTATTCAAATTAACTCCTATTAATATTTATTTATAATAAATAATTGAAATTAAATTAAAAATTGTGTACATCCAAACTAACTTCTACAAGGTAAGGAACTAAAAAGGAGGGAAATGGGGAATGGGCATGCACATTAATTATATAGGAGATAAAACAAAAATAATATAAGGGTGTGATGATAATGATATGTTTTATTTAAAATAGTCTTATGTGAACTATATTATGCCAAATATAAAGGGGATTTCACTCAATGAAAGTTAGAAAGAGGGTGCATAATGCTCAATCTAACCAAAATATGCAACACAATCCTAAAATTGATAAATCAATATAATTAAACACTAAATAATACCATAGGACCATTTTTAGATCTTTACGCTATATTTTAAAATGAAAATACTTTGAAACTATGCAACATTATTAAATGTGTATGACATGATGTTGTACATGTTTGGTTGCATGGGAATATCACGTTGATAGTTATATCTTAATGGTAGCTTAATCAATCTTATTCATATTAGTCCTCCTAAATACTATATTAGCATAATTATTATATATATATAGATTACTAAAATATCATAATTTTTAAGAAAATATGGCTGGTTTTGGGATTGGGGATAGAGTGAGGTCTAACTCAAAATAATCAAGGGACTCCAGATTTAAAACCATAAGGTAAAATTGATACCAATTTGATTTTATCAAGATATAATGATAATATTTGGGATGAAATATTGATGGAAGAGGAAAAAGAGGTATATTTTCAAAAATATTGAATTATATTGTATAATTTTTGAAAATTAATAAAACTATATTTAAAATCCTTGTAAGAGGGGTATAATTTTCTCATTTATAGGTTTTTCCTTTTTTAATCCCAAATCAAGGTGTAAAATTTGTATAATATGTGTTATGTTTTACTTTAAAAAAATTTCCTTTATTTTCTTACTTATAGTGGGAACACACATTCTTTCATATTATACTTCATAAATTATTCCATAACAAAAGATAATCTCAAATGTGTTTAATGGATAATCTATTATGGTTATGCAATTAGGAAATTCTAAAAGTATCCTAGTCATGTTTATGAACTCTTGATATGAATAATATCCTATATTGATAGAATAAATTTTAGATTAAAAAATAAAATGAAATATGGAAGTAATTCATTTAGTTTAGAAGATAGCTAGAGGTTAACAATCACTTCTTATTAATTGGATAGATATGGATGGAAAATATTGGGAACATTTTTTCAATTCTAAAAGAATAGGATGATAAATTAGGTGAGGAAAATTATTAGTAGGTTTTTTGGAGGTATTAAGAAACCATAGGAAGGGGAAATGTGATCATCAATTAAAATGCACATGATAATTAATGCTTGACATATTTGTCCAAAATATGTTATAGATCTTTAGGGAAATAATTTTCCATAAATTAGTATAGTGTACCTATTTACACCATGAGATTGACCTTGATGATAGATGTGTTCTCTACCAATTTAATCACCTAAAAATGACATTTGAGAGCTAAGAGTGATACTTGAGACCACCTATCCCTAGATTAGCCCTAGACCTATCTTAGGGCCTATTGTCATACTTATCTAGCCTTTGTGTGGGCCATATGCATCCCTAATCATCCCTAAGTAATCTTAGACTCTCATTATTACATCTTAGTCCTTTGTACCTCAAGTTATGCCACCTAGACACTAGAGACATAATAGGGATAATAGCACCACATAGAACTAGTGTCCCAATTTTGGTGATACTTCCCTTTCCCTCATTTTTCCACAAATAGATATATTTTCAAATATTAGACCTCATAGGGTCGAGTTATACCTATTTTAGCACTTGAACAAACACTAGAATAGTATATACACATGACTTTTATCCCTCTAAATGCTAGATGGAAATTAGATGAAAATTACACATAGAAACTTAGAACAAGTTGTGCATAATTAAAGTTATCAATCCATATTATTCCCTACTTATGTATACTACCATCTACAACATTCCTAAGCTTAGATTACTCATATTTCTAGTATCAAGCACATTCAAAGAACTTAGGTCTACAATAATACTAGCTTCACTTGTACTTGCACCAATACTTAGGTGGGGATAACTACATTAAGCTTGATCCCTCTTCAGAGTATTGGTCATACACAATTTTTTTTGAACTTGTGCATGTAGGAATAGGCTTGAAATGCCTAGACACATGTGCACCTAGAAGATCAAAATAGTCTTACACATAAGACACTACCTCCAAAATAAGGACACTAATACCACATAACACTACTATCTAATTAATATTCTACTATTTAGAAGGGGTTTTGACACTTGTATATTGTTTATGACACTTAGACTATCCTTTGCCTTAGTTTTTAGCCTCCATATCATCCATCTCAGTCACTTTCTAGCTAAGTTCTCATTTACATTATTTATTACTATTTTTAGAAAGATTAAATTTAGTCAATTCTATAAAAAATTAGTGATTTTATTTATTTAATATTTATACCATAATTTACTATATTCAACTCTTTAATAAAATAGGATTTGCATGCACCTATGTCCTAAAAGGTTAAAACATTTGGTGAACCTGACTTACTTCAAATATTGCACAAGGTGTAATGCTAAATAACCCTAGGAATTTTGTTTCCAACCTTCTAAGACCCACACTCATATTTCAAGTCCTTTTATTTTATATATTTATATTTCATATAATCATGATAATAATGACAAATGAAGTTAATTAAATTTTAATTCAAAGTTTTCTAGCTTCTTTTATTAGATTGTTTCTTTTTATTTGGAATGAATTCAAAGATGACACACACACATATGTACATGATGATTTAAATAAGTTAAAATATATGTCATATTTCATATCATGTTATATTTATCTTATGTGTAATTCCATTAACAAGAAAACCCTTACACACATAGAGAATTTATCACATAAGCTAACAACTATGTTTCAAGTTTCAATGTCATATCTTATTCACATGAAAGGATCTCCTTCTCTTCCTCATCTCCATGAGGGTGATATATAATTTACCTCTAAAAAATTCCATGTTATTTCTCCTCCATGAGATGAATCATCCTATACCATTATTACTAATCCCCCATACTTAACTTATCTACACCGATCCCCTATAGGGTATGTGCCTACATGTTTAATTATAAATAACTAGGGTTTGCACTTATGAGACTCTAAGGGATCAAATTATTAGTATGAACAAGATAATATCATAATTATAGAATAAAAATCAGTTATTAATTAAAAAGGTCATAATATTGACAAATCACATTACATATACACAATCTTCAAAACATGCTAGTGTACACCATGTATATCATCTACACCTAGCAAAGTGGTGTCTAACACTCTTCCATATCCAAATCATAAAGTAAAACATAATAAATCTATTATAAGTGATTCAAAAATATTAAAAGGGTTTAGTAATATTTCAAGTGAGATACTAAGGAAAATGATTAAATCTAAGATAATCAACTTACCTCCTCTACACCTAGTGAGAAGATCTAGATATTATTGTATATATCATAGAATTTATGACACCACATCGATTCAAGTTTAGAATTGAAAAGGAAAATATAATAGATAATGGATATAGATAACAAAATAGTGACACATCATTGAAACAATATACAATGGCACATCTAAAATTTTGAAAAGGGTCAAATTTAGAAATAATATAAAAAAGGTTCACGAAGCACAATTAGAGGAAGAAATAGTATAACAAGCATAAGTAAAGAAAGAAAAAGATGTAAATCTACCTTTCCAAAAGGAGGCTCAACTTTCAAATTAGTATGGGTTTGGTCAAAAAATTATACAATAGTTTTACTATCATGGTCAAGGTTTGGCCAAGCAGGCCCAATTCATCACTACTCCTATTCTAGTAGTTGATAATGTTGGTCAACAAGGTTTGGGATTTATTGAACATCTTAAGGAAAATAATTCACAGATATAGTTTATCAAGGAAAAATATCTAGATACATATAAAATGTTGTAAAAAGTGCAATAAATTTAGTTGCAAAGTCAAAATAATGTTAATCCAATAAGCATTCTCAAACAAGGCTTTATAGCAAAAGAGCCTCCACAATACCATATGCCTACAATATACATAGTTTCAAGAGTAAAAATCATAGTCAATATTCTAAAGCATAATTTATAAAGGTCAAGTCCATAGTATGAGGAAATTCCATCTATCACTCCAAGTTATTATGATTATTATTATTTCAACGCTGAACAATACCCAAATTTATACTATAAAAACATTCAACTATAGCATAACAATCACATGCCATAAGAGATTACCATTCCTATTTTCAACACAAGCTACATTGATAGTGAGTCTCCCATGAGATTCATCAATTGATATTGTTCCTCCGTTATTGTACATATTTTCCTTCTCTCTTTCTCCTTGTAAATAGTTTCATTTTTATGTTGCTTATACATAGCTTATATATAGAAAACACAAAAATAATGTAATATTTCAAAAACACAAAAATAATATAATATTTAAAAAACACAAAAACATTCAAATATTTACTTAGAAAATATGAATTTATAGATTGTATGCATTGCCATGTTTACATTTATTATAGTTTTCAAACACTACATATGTTAACTATCTTAGTATAGTCATTTTTATCATACATATGTAAATCACTTTTTCTTATCAAGTGCTTGTATATTATTATAGGAATTAGGTCCATTATACTAATCCATATTTATTATTATCTACCTACTAGGGGAATATACATAGATACACGAGTTCTTCATTTGACACACTCACCCATTTTTTGGCACCCTATACATAGTTTTGATTACCATGTTACATCTTTATAAACTCCATATCATATATTTATCATTATTATATCTTGATATTGATCATACTACACTTACTCAGATTTTTTATCCACTACTACTAATTTAGATTCAACATATGTACTTCTTAGCTTTTACACATATTTGTATTACATGTTCATGTATAAATTCATTTCTAGATTTCCTAGTTTATAATTGATTGTATCTCTATACTTATTCTATTCAAGGGCATTTGAATATGCCATTGCATTTTATATTTACACAACTTCTTTTCATAGTATATATGCTTTGTACATGTGCCCATGTCCTTGTGTGTGCTTTCTTGACTATGTATGTGGTCATTTGAACATGTCCTTCTATATGGATCTAAGCCAACTTGCTTATCATTTGTGTATGTGGAAATTTTAACATGTCCTTGTACGTCTTGATTTTTCATATTTAGTGACATGTGCCCTTGTACCTTATATTATGGCCCCTTGGCCTACTTTTTGTGCATCTTGTGTGTTTTATGTATGCTTTCTCATATACATCATGGCTATGACACTTATATTTTTCTTGTTACACACTCTAGTTTTAGATACCATGAGGGACCTCATGCATCTCCCCTCCCTACTTGGGTGTCATGATAGACATCATACCCCATCCCCCTAGGTATCTACTTAGTTATTACTCATATTTACTATTACATACATTCTTATATCTATCTTGATAACCTTGTAAATGTTAGACATAACATACATCATACATTATAAACTTATGATTAGATTATCTTAAAATATGATGTTATGTATGCACATTGTATTGGTTTATTACGTATATATTATATATGCTCTAAATAACACACATTTTTCAAATATTTTTATTTTGAGGATAGTTATTTCACATGTTTAAAAACTCCCCACAAAAGAGGGGGGGTTCATACAGGTTTGTCAAATATATTAGGCTATCAAAATGCACTCATAATAAAATTTTCAACACATAAGTTCAAATTACATAAATCATACTCAGGCAAACATAGTGAGATAGTGAAATAAAGATCATTATATTTGCACAAAAATCAAAATAGTCATACATTAACACTGAAATAGGGACGCTAGTGCCACATGGCACTATTTTCCAAGATATGATGCTATTGTCTAGTAGACTCAGTTTCAAAAAAATCTAATTTGGATAAAAAATTACAGTAGGTATAATCTAGGTTTGCATAGGACTAGTTACAAATTTAATAGTTTAATTTAGATTCATACCAATTTAGCTTAGATTCATACCAGTTTTCTTAGATTGGCGGAATCATGCACAACTTGACCATTTCCATTTTTAGTTCAAATACCCAAATACATATTATTATAACTCAGTCTATAATCCATGTACTTAAATATCAAATTTGGGGGCATGTGTATGGCACATTATTTGCATATGCTCACTTATACACCAAATGATCAAATGGAATGACAAAATCTATGTCATTATCTATGTTGTATACATCAAACATCATATTCCAAGTTGCACACCAATTTCATACATTAGTTCATATGTAGTGGTTGTTTTTCCTAAGTGGCCTAGAGCCACCTAATATACCTAATTATTTATAGATCTGACATCTCTAGTTAGACATATACAATTAGACATTTTTAGTTACATCAAATAATTTCAATTTTAAATGCATCTACTACACATGGGTAGGAAATCATGGAGTCATATTCTAATTGATTTCTTAATCCACCTACATGAGAGGGTTGGAAATTCTACCAGTCTAATATAAGTTATTCATAGGTCATGATCCACCAAATAAGGGTTGGTAATGATGGAGTCATAGTATACTTGAGTTCTTGAGCCACCCAAACCTGAGGATTGAGAAAATCATCTATTCAGTCTAAGGTATTCACCAATTGATCACTGTATACATGTAAACACAAAAGTTGTCATTAGGTTTATGTATTGGTTCACATACCCAATGAGGTGTATCCATTTATTTCCTCTCTCTTTACTTAATTTTATCTACTCAATTAGTTCACTTATTTACTCAGTTTTGTTTTTATTTTTTATATTTTTTAAATAAGGATTGATTTATGCACATTTCATTTATATGACATGTAATAGAGCATGCTTCACATACTTAGATCTAGACTCACATGATTGATTTATTAGCAAGTACACTTATTTTTAATTTATCCTAGTCATTTTGCTTTGTTGCATTTCTAGAATAAATGGGGAGGGGAGGAATGTAATCACCTAAAAATGTCATTTAAGTTTTAAGAGTGCTACTTGAGACCACAAATACCTAGATTAGCCTTGGACCTATCTTAAGACCTATTTTCACACTTATTCAGCCTTCATGTGGACTATAGGCATCCCTAGTCATCCCTAAAGTAGTCCTAGATCCTCATTCTTGCATTTTTCCCTTTGTACCTAAGGTTATACCACCTAGACACTAGTGACATAATAGGGGAAATAATGCCACATAGTGCTAGTGTCCCAATTTTTGTTCTATTATATTTTCCATCCTTATTTCATAAATAGATATGGTTTCATATATAAATCTTCCTAGGGTTGGCCTAGACCTTTTTTAACACCTACATAAACACCATAATATTATATATACATAAATTTTAGACCTCTAACCATTAGATGGAAATCAGATGCAAATTACACATACAAACTTAGACTATGCACAATTAATTTTATCAATCCCTAAAATTCCTTACTTTTACATACTAACATATACAACATTCCTAAGATTAGATTACTTAGATTTATAGTATTAATCACATTAAAATCACTTAGGTATATAATCATACTATATTATTTTTCACTTAAAATAGTACTTATGTGAGAATAACTACATCGGCCTTGATCCCTATTAGAAGTATTGGTCATCTATAGGGTTTCATAACTCATGCACATAGGAATAGGCATGACAAGCCTAAACACAAGTATACCCAAAATCTCAAAATATTCCTACACAGAGGACAATATTTTAAAAATAAGGAAACTTGTACCACATGGTTCTACTATCCAATTAGGACACTACTATCCAGAAGGGTTTTTGATACCTAGATCTTATTTGAAACACTCAAACCAACTTCTACCTCTATTTTCATCCTCCAAATGATCTGTCTCAATAATTTTATGGCTAAGTTCTCATTTACATTATTGATTTTTATTTTTATAAAGGTTAAATTTAACTAATTCTATAAAAAAAATTAGTGATTATATTTATTGCAAATTTCTACCTTGATTTATTATACTCAACTCTTTAAGAACATAAGATTTACATACACCTAAGTCCTAAAGGGTTAAAAAAACCACATAGTTTTCACTCCATTTAATATGATGAGTTTTAATTATTTATAAATTATTAACTAATCATTTGGATTCACATTAAACTACTTTTATTCTCCATTATCATACTATCATTCTTTTGTTACATTATCAAGATCAATGAGTCTCCTACAATTACTCTTTTTCCATAATTTCATCACTAAATTCTAAATGGATTTAATAAAATCCATTTCTTATTCTATTCTTTGTTTCAAATCATTTCCTATTCTTAGGATAGAAAATAAATAAATGATTGACACTTGTCATAGCTAAACATACAACCCCTTCAATTGGACTAGGTTTACCATTTGCATCTCAATCAAAATTTTAATTTATGAATTATTGGGGAGGGGTAATCCAAATAATGATTATTTAAAAATTTATCACCACACCATCAATATGAAAAATATTATTGGTAAATAGAACTAGTGGTCAGTAATTGTTCCATAATTATTCATCACCAAAAACTTTTTCTTCATCTTTGTTCAATGTTTTCCTAAATTTTAATATGGTTCCTTCAAATTTTACCCAAACTTGTGAGGTTGGTCATAAATTTTCTTTAATTTTTTTATTTTTTTATCCAAATGTTCTAAATAAGTTTGTAATATAAGGAATAACTAAAAATAAAAATGATATAACACCATTCTATATTATACACTCATAATACATCAATCTACAAGTGGAATCTACACACAATCTCTAAGAAGATATAAGTTGAAGGAATTCCTATATTTAGGGTGTCATTAGACACTAAATTAAGAGCTATATAAAATAATGGTAACAAAGTAGGAGATATAAATACTAAAACTCTATTAGGTAGTAATACATACTATAAGAAGGTAGAAATGCCACTAGGTTATAAGCAATAGCTATAGGTAATAATAATTTAAAATATAAAAAATAAATTAAAAATCATGTGCTAATACATGATAAAAAATGATCATCTAAAATATCAATAAATGTATAAAATAAAGAGATGTCATGGTTAGGTATGCACACCTTTGTTTGATTTATTGGTACATTAATCATCCCCTTAGATTTTAACATTTTATGATGGATGGTTGTAGGTGAATTCAATATGGATAGAATAATCCTAAGTAGAAACAAATTAGGATTCAAAATATTGGGTGAAATTCATATGTGAAATTCTAATAATGTATAAACTGATGCTCTTAAGGCTAACTTGTCTTCCTTTTGTAGGATCCTCTTAATCATACTTCAAATTATTATTCATTAGGTGGATTTTCAAGAACATTTAAATAAAATTCCTCATATTCTTGGTGGAAAAAAAAAGGAACCTTATAAATATTAATCAGACCCCTAAAATTAAAATCTCATTTTTAGTCTATGTCATCATCCCAACTGATGAAACAAATAATTTCAAATAAAATAGTACAAGATCAACTTGGTTAATGGTGCCACCCAAACTAAGGGGTGTTATAGGATATATTCAACCAATCTTATGACTTAGGTTATGTATAGGTAAATAAGAACAAGGTCAAAAGGGATGAATGGGAACTAAAAAAGACAAAAGAAATGATGTAATAAGAAGTATAGTGCATCACACATCTCTCTCAAAAAGTTCAATGAGAAATCCCACCCAAATGTAGTGTATAGGTGAACATATACTAAGGGGTATTGATGCACTATAAAGAATGAAATAGAAAAATTAAATCAAAGTGAAAATAATTAGTATAAATAGGCCCCCTAAAGCTCATTGCATGGCATAATAATTTATTGAATGATGGTTATTTGGAAATAACATAGTATGAAAAAATATAATAAATGACACTAATAAATTTTATTCAATATGAGATGATTAAAACTAAATAGATCAAAATATGTATCTTCACTTACCTAGATGTTTGGAAGAAACTTACCATTACTAATCATCGATGACAGGTCAAGTTGGGTGGATAAATGGAAAGAGAAGTTCAACAAGCCTAGAAATAACTATTTTTTATAAAAACATCTAAATATATTTTGTTATTTAAATAAAATTTATGATGATTCTAGGATTATAACACTTCTTCTATCTCATTTTTAGGAGCTATAGTAATATATTATATGTAGATTCTATATAATTTAATGACTAATTTTCTACATTTCAAATTTTTTGTTTCCGAGATAAATAAAAGTGGTCAAATCCCTTCATTTAGAATATTTAAATTAGATATTTTGAGTTTTTAGAGCTTAAAAAAACCATTCTTGGCACAACATGAGTCTATAGATAGAGGATAGAGAGGAAATCACAAGGGGCCAACTTTGGGCCCAAAAGTGGTGATAATATCAATAGGATTTATACCTAATTATAGATATGTTAAATAAGGTAGATTTGCATAATATCACTCTAGGGAAAATATATTTTGAATAATTTAACTCTAATATATTCTACATTTAGGTAATATCAAAAAGAATTTAGGTATGGAATACAAGAGTTTTTAATGTGTGTTCAACTAATAAGAGGGCAAAGGTAGGTTGAATAACTGTACAAAGTCATTGACCAAGGTGATGAAATTTTAGAGGGTATAAATCATATCATGGTTGATAATGTTATCTCATATCAATAATTTAGTTGAAAGTGGAAAATGTTTGGTGACATTGAGTCAATACGGTTGAGCTAGTATAAAAATTACACATGGATGATACAGTTGATTCAAGTTGGATAATGACTTATAAAATGTATAAATTCTTGATGATGTTTAGTAAAGGTAGTTTTCTTAATATAAAATATTTACATAACTAATGACATTTAGTTAAGATGGTTGATGTATTTATAAAAAAGTATTTTTCTTGAATTATGAGTGTCACCTATATTTTTTTAGATTTTCTTTTTGCTAAGACTAAATATGTATTGTTGTTTTATTTTTTAAAGAGCATAGATACTCTTTTTTATGGCATAACATAGAATTAGAGTGGATTTTGGATGTTGACAGGACTAGTTTGATGATTTTGGTGTTTGCAAACATAATTAATATGTGTTAAGTATCATTAGATGTTGACCTATTTGTGATGTTCATGGACTTCTTGGAGATTAGGACATACACCTTTAGGTGGATTGGAATATTGGGATATAATGGAATATACCTTCATCTTGGATTAATTTCATGTTATATTAAGGCTACCAATTGATTTTACACGTCTAATTTGAAACATCCTAGAGATAAAGGATAAGAGATATGGAATGGCCTAGTAGGCTACAACATCATATTATTATCATATACATCCTTATATTTTATGATTAAGGGATGCATATGATTATCATATTTATAATTTTATTATTGAATTTATGGTGACATGTGTGTTTTGTCAAAAAATAGATATAGGAATACTCATTTTCACTATAGTGGCATTCCACCAAAATTTATAGCATTGCATAATACACATCATGTGTTGAGATTTTAGTATAGTTGTGCCATGATATATATATATATATATATATATATATATATATATATATATATATATATAATATTTAATGAGATCACCTTATCATAGGTATATTCATTTCATTTTATACATAGATATATGAGAGATACAAAATGTATATGATAACATATAAACCTCTATAGGTATTATTTGATTTTGACATTAGGATCAAGTCCCATTCATTAGATCTCATATTGACTACCTAATATTGGATATCATGAGGAGAGGGGATATTTTATGATCTATGTATATAGGTAAAATAGAATATATCCTTATTAGACACATTAATGTGTGCATAATCTAACCTAGTTTGGATTACTTTACCCAATGATATAATTATACATACCCTAATATATGGCAAGAAAATGCACAAAAAATGAGGAGTAGAGGTAATGGAATATATTTATGTATTCTATTTTTGATGCCTCATAGTGCTCATAAACATTATGGGAGGATATAAAGTCATAATTTTGGATTAGTTACTTATGAGACAAAGTGCATAAAAGTGATGGCAGTTTCATAGGTGCAAGATCTAGATTAGGTATTAATTTGTATAGGAACTCCTAAGATGAGGATCCCACATCATAAGATACTACCCAAACTATGGATTATAGGGTATGAAATGAGATACCCTACATTTAGGGGTGATATTGGAGGTTTCAAAGGTTAGGTATAGGGTAATTGAGAGCCATAGGATTATATATTACTAATATATATGCTTAAATTTCATAATGATAAGCACTTATTAAAAAACAAAGACCCTTAATCTATTTTTTTTAGTGGTAGGTGGGAGTCAATATTTTTAGCATGCCGAGTGGATGAGGACTATGTGGTCCTCAAAGGTACCATTATCACTCAATATTTCACCCTTAGATAGGTTGTTCAATCCTCCTCCAAATTGATTGAAACATTATATTACCTCTAGGTTCGTGGGTTGCCTATAGTAGAGGTAAACCTATAGATTTAAGGGCTAGCTCCCTATATTAGTCTTTGATAGATTATCACCTATACTACTTGCTTTCTTAGATGAAAAGAGATAGAAGTAAACATGAAAGTAACCTATTATAAATAGATGATGCACTAGATTTATTTACACTAGGCTCCCATATACTTTCACTATGAAAGATGGCTCACAAGACTAGCTTCAACATCCTAGATTTCTCTAACATAAGTGTTTAAAAAATTAAGGTGATATGAATTACACTTCTTAAGGTGAATGAAAAAGAGGTATTATTTTAGACACTAATGTTATTCCTTAAACGTAGAGATAGACAAATACACAAGCTACACTACATGTGACCTATTATAAAGTAGACTACTTGTACCAAATATGAAAGAGTAAAAAGAACATAAGGATAGATGGTTATTACTTGTCATTCCACTGTGAACTACTTCACACACTTATAAAAGAATTTATGAACTCAAAAATAGATTTTAAATATTTATTTTAAAGGGAAATATAGTATTCAAACTAGTAGGTCTTTGACATACCAGGTGTGTATCCTCTACAATGCCAAAAAGGCTTGAATATATAGAGCATATGAGAGGAGAGAGAAGAAGTGAAGTGGAAAAGTAACAAGGTCAAGTGTCAAGACCTAGAAACTAGTTACAATTCAAAAGAGTGAAGTGGAAAATAGGATATGAAATTATCTTGGACAAGTGTCCATCATAAATTCATAGTTTTCCTAAAGTTGGTGTAGAGATCTCCATGTCCTTCTTGAAACTATCCTCATGATGATGAGTCCACCTATCTATCTAAAACTACCATGAAAGTATTTGACACATAAAACATAACATAAAAAGGTGGAGATATGATTTTTATAGTCATCTATTCTCTTTAATCAATAGTCTCCCCTTTGTCACTTGGCATTCACTTTCTACTATCACTTACTAGCCATCTAGGCCTGGTTCACACACTTGTCACATAAATTACCTACAAAAACTCAATGAGATTACTTTTAGATGTTTTAGACAAATAATTCATACTTATTTTTCCTCTATTCTATCAAATAGACCTTAATGAAACTCCAAAACACATTTCTCATATTTAACTTAGGGAGTAACATCTCTTCTCATTATCCTATCCAAGAGTGCCTGTAATGACCAACCTAGTAGATAGGTCTCCAACAATTACAAAGGTGATAATTATGTTTGAGGAGTTATATTACATCCATAAAAACATCCCAAAATGATTTTCATCTATCAATTCCCTTCTGCACCTATAGAAGAACTCAAAACATACTTAAAACATAGTATTAGGCATGTTTGTATAAGTGACAATACATAAAAATTGAGTGTCAAGGATATTGAGAGAGTGAAATAGAGTTAAAAAACTCTTTAAAGTCCATTTGACTCTCCCTCGATGCATAATTATTCATATCTTCCTCATCAAGTTCAGATAAGGGTTTTAAGACATTTTGGTTCTTAGTGATGATTCATAAAATTTAGATGTTCAAAATTCAAAAAGATTCCATAAATTATTATTTCATGACCCTCATCAAATATTGATAGCTACTTGGGGCACCAAGAACCTCATCTATACAAATATAAGCAAAAGAAAATGGATTTCAGGCTCTTATAATGCATTTTGGATAGGTCTAAGAAGAAATTAGGCCAAAAATAACCAACTTGAGCTATTCTATATGATATGATGATTATAATAAATCTTATATTCCTTCTTAGAGGCTCTCTCATGCCTTGGAAAGACCATCTAGTCAAATGAATGAAGTTGGAAGCCATTTGGGTTCATGTTCAATTTTAGGCCTTATAGGTCTAAACTATGTTATTGAGCATATGGTCACCTATGGATGTTTCTAGTGACATAAGGCCCTTTAAAAATTATCCATCTCTAACTCAACCCTCTACATCTTGCCATGATCATTCTTGGCTCTGATCTTCATCCTTCACGCATTAGGTGTATATGCCTATTATTACATTACTTTTAGTCTAAGGCAAAATAGAGGGTACCTCCCCTATTTTTATGACCAAATTAAAACCATAGAGGGATTTAATGGCTCATTAGTACCCTATTTGTCAATTATAAATCCTTGACTATGCTTGTGGAGTCTTCAACATCTCAAAATATCAATACTACGTTTTAGGTCTAGGATTGTGTGTAGTGTTTTGATAGGGTTTAAGAAACCTTAGATATGACTATTTATATGGTTATTGATTCTTGAAAACATAAGGGAATGAAATATTACCACTGTGATATTTTTTTAAACATGGACATATTCAATATACATCTCTGTCAACCTTCTAAATAATGCATTATTAATTCACTTAGATTGGTCTATAGTATTCACTTCAATTGTGTATATTCATCAAAGAATTCAAGATGTTTCCTATAGGTGGATATATGTCTTGAGTAATATACTTCACTCCTTTATTTTAATTTTAGGTCATTAGGTCATTTCATACTTGTATGAGCTTGTTTCTTGACTTAAGACCATACAATTATCTCTTACCACCAATGCATTGTATGCCACTTGCAAATTGTAGTGCTACAAGTTCATTTTGGTTTGATGTCACTATAGTTGTCTGAGTGTTTTCATTAATAACTTTATTGGGTTGATAACCATTTAAACATTAGTTTCTTAACCTTTTCTTGAATTGGCATGTTAATTTTAGGCCTAGGCTATAAGGATAAATCCATTAGGCTTTCTCAGACTTCATGAAACTTCACTAATATGTGGCATTATATATAGAAACAACTCCTTTTAGAGAAGCTAAGGTAAAACTTCTCATTAAGTAAATTTTATTCAAATTGACACCTCTCCAACTAGATTAGACTATATGTCATGATCTTACTATTGACACTATGTTATTCTCTTGATCAATGGATTGATTCTGAGATACCAAAATGGATTCAAATGTTTCTAAACATGATTTGATATCTCTTTTAGGTCTGAACATGACTAGTTTTCATGTAGCAACCTGTAGGTGCCTATGCAGGGTTACTTGATTGAGTTGTTCTTAAAGATGATTCTCACAAACAACACCCTAACCCTTTCAATGGTCCAATCCTATTATTATTAGCTTGAGGATCTCTTAAAAACCTTGAAACTTTCTTGATCCATAAATATGACTACTCAAAGCTTATTTTTAGTTGGCTATAGGTGACAGTCATAACAAGGTCTGATTGTGTATGCAAGTTCAATATTTAACTCCACTTGGTTCACACATATTTTGAGATTTCATCTCCATTGGTCCATTGAACTCTATTTAGAACATTACCATGTTTTGATAGGAGATAAAATAAGTTCACTACCTTTGATCATAACCCACTTAAAAGAGGACAAGTTTTACAATTGTGAAAACATTGTCTTCAACCTTCAATGGTGCTCATTCCTAGCACAAGAAAGATAATTATGCCTATTCATACATGTTCACACATGATAACTAGATTTAAACCATAATGTGAAGGAATACTATTCTCTACAAGTCCACGTACAATACTTAGTTCACTTAAACCAATGCAAATAGATGGAAAAACTAAGGCCATTATTGATACATAGGTAGTTTGGAGGCACTAATAGTCTTAGTGATTATTCATGAAGTACAGACCAATAATACCATAGCTATGGCCATGTAATGGAATTACATAAGGACCCCTGATAGTTACCAAGTTCACTCCCTTCAAATCTCCTCCTCCTATCTATACTAAAGGAAAACCATTTGACCTTGTTGATTTTCCCAAGAGAGTGATAGGAGAGAGAAACTATTTTTGCTCAAATTTGATTCTATAAAAGCTTCATAAAACTCAAAAATAAATTTGGGATTTTAACACACCCTCCTAAAGCTTTATTGTGTGCCAAATGAGTTATGCAGTCTATAAAACTAACTAGAACTACCCTATTTGTAGTTGATCACCTTTACTCAATGTTGAGCCTATCACATTTTAGTTTTAAATTCTCCTTTAGTACATTAAATTACACTTTGACACATATGTTATTTCTTGGAAAAATTTACAACTCCATTTAAATGACTAAAATGTGACATAAAATGACATAAGGAAACAAGAACAAATATTACCAAGGTGAGAACATATTAAGTGACCTTCAAAACATGACTTAACCTCACGTAGGATCATGGTAGACATTAAAGATAAAAATAACCCTATGAAAGTTTGAAAATGTAAGAGGTTTGACTTAATTTGACCTAGGGGTAAAATTAGTCAACATTTTAGCATTTCTTAGGGGTATCATGCTTGTTAAGCTAATGACCAGTTGCCTTCTCCTATCCTTGGGTAATGGAGTCACCTATATGCTACATTTGACACTAATATAGCTATGAAAAGACAACAAAACTCACACAAAACACAACAAATAAATAAACACGTAAAGGAAGATACCAAAACACACACTTGTTCTCTCTAAGTAATTAGGTAAAACACACAAAAACACACAAAGCAACACACACCTAACCTACTATGTACATAACCTCAAAACATTTTAGGTGAATAATAATTTTTTCATTTCTTCAACTAGGGCCAAATACAATGCTTCTAGCATCACTACTGCTCTAATAAAACAAACCCTCATATGATGCATACTTACAAATCAACACTTGCTTATATAGATAGTCAAATGACTTACCATTATTGGATCTCTAATTGACTAAAAGTGTTTCACTTGGAGCTCTCAATAACACTCCATCTATCTCTCTTAAAGGTTTATTTGAATTTTCATCTAGCTTGACTTATAGCATGCTCATTTTATGTTCTTCATTTTGCTTCTTAGGAAACATGAAAGTTGTCTCTACTTTAGTTTTTTATATAACATGATGAACTTGATGTCTATAACCACAAAAATTATCTTATTTCTACTCAAACATGTATAAAATTATTTCAAATTTAGATTTAGGTTTGGATTATTCCTCAACTACACACATTTATACCTTGGCTTCATTACACTCCATGATTGAAGACTAATTGACAACAGTTTGACACTCATACTCATGCTCAATTGGAAACTCTCATTTATGTTTATAAGGTGCATCAAAACCTTACTATTAGGTTCATGTTTATTAATAAAGAGAGTTGGATTACTCAATTATTCAAACTCTTGAACTATAGCATGGAATTGCTACGATAGATCATATTCTTATTCATGACTATCACATCCATGAATCCTTCATATTGAGTAGGTATAAATTCATTGTCTTCCTCATTATCCTAATCTATCATACCTTAAATACCATCATCATAATGCATATTAATAAGGTAGTTACTCTTAGTAGCTTGTTTAAAATAATCATCAAGGCTTAACTCAGAATGTTCATCACCTTCATCATGGATGATGTATGTACTAAAGTCTATCTATTCATGAAAGTATATGGATCATGTACATAAGTGTTAGAACCATAATAATTTAGGAATATATCAGAGATACCTTCAATTTTTTAAGATGTTCCATCATCCATAACATGTTCCTCTTGATCATTGATGGTACAATTCAGATTAGAATTTACCTCTATATATGGTTCAATGTGAAATTTGGCCAATGGTTGTGTTCTAATAGTCACATTTTCTACATAAATTATTTTAAAGTCTAAGAAGGACCAATTAGCTAATATATATCTTATTATATTGTAAATTAATTCCCTTTATAGGCAAATATAAAAGTGATTAGGCAGATCTACCACCATTATGTCTTGAAGGATTGGAAAGTTTGGATAGTCATGTAAAAAAAATTCAAAATTTTGATGATCCCTAATGACTTAGATGGTTTCCAATAAATTTGAAACACTCCCCTAGTATATTTATCATATTTAAATCCCATATTGTCTACCACAAGTTTGGGCATGATTGGATTACTTGCCCCACTATCCACAATATAATTATGAACAAGCTTGTCTCTCACAATGAGTGTAAGATAGAAAGGTGGGGGATTTGTAGATTTGTTGGAGGGTTAAAAAAAATTTAGTAGAAGAATTGTTAGGAATAAACCACTATGTATTGATGGTTTAGGATTGATATGGATTTAAGATAGTTGTTATTGAAGTAGTTCCTTTTGACCAGGCATGTGGAGCACTTACTAAAGAGATATATTACTCTTAGAATTCTTCAAGGAAGCAATGATATTCAAAGAGGGAACAATCAAATTTTATTATATCCTTGTATTTAATAAATTTCCTTGAACTTGGGGTAATGGATTACTTTGAGTCACCCTTCCCACATTCTAATTTTGAAGAGGTGCAAGAATTGTAGAGGCTGCCACATTTGCATTCACACTTTGTTGCCTTAGAGGAGGATTATTTGGACTTATATAAACATCTTGAACATATCACAAGGTTCTTATTTTTTAACTTGTGTTAGATAAAACTAAGGTGATTTTGTTTAGGACAAGTGTATCTTCCACTTGAAAATTTTCAAGTCTCACTCCTTTAGGCTGACATCCTTCATTTATTTCTACTTGCATGAAGTTCTCATATTTTTCTATCAATTGTAGAGTAAGTCCTATTTGAGCTACCAAAGCTTGTCTTTCATCATAATTATAATTAATATATTTTCCTTGAGGCTTCCATTCTTCTCCTTGAACCATGTTACTATGGACTAGAATGATGGCTCTTGTGTTGGGAGTAGAGGTTGGATTATAGGCATTGGGTGGCCTATTAAAGTTAGGTTGACCTTGTCCCCTCCCTTGACCATATTATTGAGGTGGGAATATAGTTTATTGTGGAGGATAGGAATGTGGGTTTTGGATAACTCTATGTTGTAGATTTAGTTACCTAATTTGAGATTCTAAGGCCTCAAATTTTGTCTCCCAATCAATGGTATCTTATAACTTCTTTGGGATAGATCTAAACGTATTGTTTGAACTTGGAATTGGAGCAAGATTTGGAGGAGCATCAAATGAGTTAGGAAAAAAAGGAATAGATATTTTTGAATTAATCTTATCATCTTGGATTAAACATTCTCAAATATAATGTATATGTCATAAGTTTTAGGTAAATTATACCCACCCATAGATTGCAACAAGACAGTTTTATTAGTCCCAATAGATCTAGGTATGTTGGAAAACAAAACTTGCAGGGGGTATCATGGGAGGTAGTAGATTATACCATGTTCTTTGAAACCTTTCATTGATTTCATACATAGTATCCTTAGGACCTCTTTGAATCACATTAATTTGATGAATGAGTGATGTGTGATCACTTTTGTTTTGAAATATTTTAGTTAACAACTCTCCAAACTCATCCCAAATGGTGATACATCCTCTCAAAAATGTCCTATACCAATCAAGGGATTTTCCCCTAAGAGACATGGCAAGTGACCTAACTAAAATGTTAACTTAAGTTACATTATGTAAATTTAAAAAGCTATAAAGGTCCCTAATATGCTCACTTGGGATGATAGGACTTTCCCCATTGAAAGTGGGAACACTCTTGGTGGTATTAGGAGGGATATCATCATATGCATTAAGGTGTATAGGATTTTTAGGTTGGAGGATATAAAAACATGATACCTATCCATGTTATCCTCAAATTAATCTTCACTCTCTTTATCTTTTTGACTTGTAATGCCTTCTTGCTCTTCAAATGTCAAGATAGGATGAGGATGTTTAACTTCAAGAGAAAGTTCATTGAGGTAGTGGATTTATAGGATAGTTACCTCAACTAGTATTTGACCTAGTAAGGACCATGAATCATGAATAAAAAGAATAATAAAACTTGATATACAACTATATATTACCTTTAGTGGAATTTACAAATGTTGAGTAGAACACACATATGTAATTATGATGTTGTCAAGACTAACATTCACCTTAAAAAGATGTGCTTGAGACAATGGTCTCATCGGGTATGCCAAAACTATTATCACTCAATATTTCACCCTTAGAGATGTTGTTCAATCCTCCTCCAAATTTATTGAAACATTAGATTACCTTTAGGCCTATGGGTTTCCTATAGTAGAGGTAAACCTATAGATTTAAGGGCTAGATCCCTTGATTAAACTTTGATAGCTTATCACTTATACTACTTACTTGATTGGATGAAAAGAGATAGAATGAAACATGAAATTAACCTATTATAAAGAGGTGATACACCATATTTATTTACACTAGACTACTATATACTTGCACTATGAAAGATGACTCACAAGACTAGCTTTAACATCCTAGATTGCATTAACACAAGTGTTTCAAACATGCAGGTGATATGCATTGCACTTCTCAAGGTTAATGAACAAGAGATATAATTATAGAGACTAATTATATTCCTTACACTTAGATATAGACAAATACACTAGATACACTTCATGTGACATGTTAGAAAGTAGACTACTTACACTAAACATGATATATTAAAGAGACTATAAGGATACATGGTTATCATTTGTCATTCCACTATGCACTACTTCACACACTTAGACAAGAAGTAATGAAGTCAAAACCATATTTGGAATATTTGTTTCAAAGGAAAATATAGTATTCAAACCAATAGTACTTCACCATACCAAGTGTGTATCTTTTATAATGCCAAAAAGGCTTGAATATATAGAGCGTAGGAGAGGTGAGAGAAGAAGTGAAGTGGAAGGGTCACAAGGTCAAGTTTCAAGACCAGGAAACTAATTATAACATAATATAATGAAGTTTAAAATAGGTTATGAAGTTGTCTTAGATAAGTGTCCATCATAGATGTATCATTCTCCTAAAGTTGGCATAGAGAGCTCCATGTCCTTCTTGAAATTATCCTCATGATGATGAGTCCACCTATCTATATAAAACTTCCATGGAAGTATTTTACACATAAACCTTGAATTTTTAATTTGGAGATTTGATTTGTGATATTTATCCATTCACTTCAACTAATAACATCCCCTTTATCACTTGGCATTCACTTTATGTAGTCACTTACTAGCCTTCTAGGCTTGGTTCACATACTTGTCACTTAAATGACCTACACACACTCAATTATATTGTTTTTAGAGGTTTTATAAAAATAATTCATACCTCTTTGTTGTATTGTCTATAAATTAGACATCAATGAAAATACAAAACACATTTCTCATCTTGAACTTAGGCAATCACCTTTCTTCTCATTATCTTATCTAAGACTGCCTGTAATGACCAACCAAGTAGAGAGGTCTCTAGGAATTACCAAGGTGATAATTTAGTTTTAGGATTTATAAAAAATCCCTAAACACCTCCCACAATTATTTTAATATATCAATTCCCATCTACACTTATAAAACAACTCAAAACCTATAGAAAACATAGTATTAGGCCTATTTGTACAAGTGATAATATATAAAAATTGAGTGTCAAGGATCTTAATATAGTTACATATAGGTATAAAACACTTTCACATCCATTTTACTCCTCATAGATGTATACTTCTTCATATCTTCCTCATCGGGTTCATATAAGGGTTTTAGGAGGGCTTTAGGACATGATGGTTCTTAGTGATGATTAATAAAGGTTAGAAATTCAAACTTCAAAAAAATTACACAAAGTATTATTTAATGAACCTCCTAAAATATCCATAAATACTTTAGTCACCATGTAACCCATTTGTATAGATATAAGCAAAATAAAATGGCTCTCTAGCTCATGCAATTCATTTTAAATAGGCTTGAGAGAAAATTAGGCCAAAAATGACCAAACTAATATATTATCTAAAATTTGATGATTATAATAAACCCTATAATATCCATTTGAGGATATCTCATGCCTTGTAAATACCATCTAGTCATATGAATTAAGTAAGAAGCCATTTGGGTTCATGTTCAGTTTTAGGCCTAGACTTTGTTATTGAGCATATGGTCACATGTTGAGGTTTCCAATGACATATGGAAATTTAAAAATGTATTAATATCCAAATAAAACCTCTAATTATTCCCATGATCATTCTTGGCTCTTCCCTTCTTTATTTTACCCTTCATGCATTAGGTCTACAGGTTTAACTGCTACTAGAGTGCCTCTTGTTTGAGACAAAATAGAGGTCACCTCACCTATTTTTATGACCAAAATGAAAACATTGAGATATTTAATGTCTCATGAGGACCACATATATCAATTATCAATCCTTGAATATTATTCTAGAGGCCTCAACATCTTAAAATATCAAGACTAGCTTTTAGGTTTATGACTACATGTAGTGTTTTAATAGGGTTTAAGAAACCTCAGATATGATTGTCTCTATGGTTATTGATTATTAAAAACATACGGTAATTTGATATTACCACTATGAGAGTGGTTTAAACATGGACATATTCAACATACATCTTTTTCAACCTTTCACACATGGATTCTTCATTAGCTTATACTGGTCTACAGTCATCACTTCAATTATAGATATTCATCAGAGAAGTCAAGAAGTTTATTATAGGTGGATATATGTCTTGAGTACTGTAATTCATGCCCTATTTTTTTTTTTTAGTTAATTAGGCCATTTCACACTTGTATGAGATTTTTTATTTCCTTAATGACATATAGTTACCTCTCACCACTAATGCATTGTATGCCACTTGTAAATTATAATGCTACAGGTTCATTTTCATTTGATGTCACTATAGTTGTCTGAGTTTTTTCATCAAGAAATTTATTGGGTTGAAAAAAAATTAACCATCAGTCTCTCAACCTTTTATTCAATTGGCATGTTGCTTTTAATCCTAGGATGTATGGATGAATCCATTAGGCTTACTCAAACTTCATGAACCTTCACTAACATGTGACATTGTATAAAATAACTCCTTTTAGATAAGTTAAGGTAAAAATTCTCATTAATTAACTTTTCTTCAAACTAACACCTCTCCACCTATATTTGACTATATTTCATGATATTACTACTTACACTATGATTTTATCTTGAATAATGGATTGATTCTGAGATACCAAAATAGATTCAAATGTTTCCAAATATGTTTTGATCTCTCTTTTGGGTTTGAACATGACTGGTTTTCATGTAACAACTTGTAGGCACCTATGTAGGGTTACTTGAATGAGTTGTTATTGAAGATAATTCTCACAAATAAACTCCTACCTCTTTAAATGGTCCAATCTTATTGTTATCATATTGAGGATCTCTTCAAAACCTTGAAACTTTCTTGGCCCATAAATATAACTACTCAACACTTATTTTCAACTAGCTGTAGGTGATAGTCATAAGAAGGTTTGATTGTGTATACAAGTTCAATCTTCAAACCCACTTATTTCACACATATTTTTATATTTCATATCTATTGGTTTATTAAAATATATTTATACCATCACCATATTCTGAGATTAGGTAAAACAAGTGCAATACCTTTGATTTTTAGCCACTTAAAAGAGGACAAGTTTTATAATTTTTAAAACATTGTCTTCAACCTTCAATGGTGCTCATTCCTAACACAAGAGAGATACTTGTTCCTATTCCTCAGTGTTCACACATGCCAACTAGATTCAAACCATCAAGGAAAGTAAGAACATGATCTGAAAGTCTATGTATAACACTTAGTTCACACAAACCAATGCAAATAGATGGAAAAATTGAGGCCATTAGGGATGCATAGGTAGTTTAGAGGCACTAACAATCTTAATTATTTTTCATCGAGTAAAACCCATCTATCTTTCAAATATGTCCATGAAATGGAAGTACATAGATACCCCTAATAGTCACCAAGTGCATTCACTTTAACTCTCTTCCTCTTATCCATATTGAAGGAAAATTATTTGACCTTGTTGACTTGCCCAAGAGATCAATAGGAGAGAGACACAATTTTTCTCAAATTTATATCTATCAAAGCTTCCTAAACTTGGAAAATAATTTTGGGGATCTCAACACACTATCTTAAATTCTTCACACATGCTAAATGAGTTATACAATCCCTAAAACTAGCTAAAACTACTATGTTTATCGTTGATCTCCTTTCTTGGACATTGAACCTATCACATTTTAGTTTCAAACTATCCTATGACACCTACCTAACATGTGGTATGTGAGATTTTACTTTGACACATCTACCCTTTCATTTAAAAGTTTACAACTCCATTTAAATGACCAAAATGTGACATAAAATGAAATAAGGAAAGAAGAACAAATATGACCAAGGTGACAACATAGTAATTTACTTTAAAAACATGAATTAACCCCACTTAGGACCATGGTGGAAGTTTCAAACTTATAATAACCCTATTAAATTTTTAAAATTTAAGGGTGTTTAATTAATTTGACCTAGGCATAAAATTAGTTAATAGGTACATAAGATGGTGAGAGTGTTTTGGATGGACAGGATGGTGACCCAAGTAATAAAGTGTGACTTATACTCTATATACTAGACTAAAAAATACATTATACAAAGTAGAGTGTTGATATATATACATATACATACATACATACATACATACATACATATATATATATATATATATGTATGTATGTATGTATGTATATATATATATATATATATATATGTATGTATGTATGTATATATATGTATGTATGTATGTATGTATATATATATATATATATGTATATATGTATGTATATATATATATGTATATATATATATATATGTATGTATGTATGTATATTTATATATATATATATGTATGTATGTCTGTATATATATATATGTATCTATGTATATATATATACATACATATATATATATATATATATATATATATATATATACATACATATATACATATATATCTATAAATATATACATATATATACATATACATATATATATATATATACATACATACATATATATATATATATATATATATACACATATATATGTGTGTGTGTGTATATATACACGCTACTTTCTAGCATGTATTTTTCTAGTCTAGAATAAAGAGTATAAGTCACACTTTCTTACTTGGGTCACCATCCTATCGATATTTTTAACATCATGAGTGGATGAGGATGGTGTGTTCCTTAAATATATGTGGACCACACCATCCTCATTCACTATTCATGCTAAAAATATCAATACGATGGTGACCAAAGTAATAAAGTGTGATTTATACTCTATATTCTAGACTATAAAAATATATGATAGAAAGTTGTGTGTGTGTGTGTGTGTGTGTGTGTGTGTGTGTGTGTGTGTGTGTGTGTGTGTGTGTGTGTGTGTGTGTGTGTGTGTGTGTGTGTGTGTGTGTGTGTGTGTGTGTGTGTGTGTGTAATATATTTTAATTTTAACATCAAAAAATTTCATCTAGACATTGTAATAGAGTGGCACTCATTAATTAAGACCACACAACATGAGATTTTGGATACAGTGATACCATATCATGATACCATAAATATGAAAGATTATGTGGTGTCTTTTAAAAGAAGACATGGGATATTTTATGACTATGTGAGTGGCATATGTGGAACTAAAAATAAATAGAGAGGTATTATGGCCCTCATCATCTAAAATCAAAGTAACAAGTGATGAGGGGTTGAGGATCCAGTTGATAAATTATTAGCAGACCTTGGTTACAAAGTAATATGCACATATGGAAACCATGAGGTATGATATAGAGAGGGAGATTTTTGTTATAAGTTTTAATATATAGTTTAAAAAATATATATATAACCATTACATTTGGGTAAGTGTAGGGATTACTCTTTGGAGATATATCCCTTACTTGCTATCTAGGAGAGGCTACATCCTCACAAATCATATCCTCACACCCTAACATAGTTAGTAGAGGCATATTATGTATATGATGTTGCATCATTGTGTGTGTTTGTGTGTGTGTGTGTGTGTGTGTGTGTGTGTGTGTGTGTGTGTGTGTGTGTGTGTGTGTGTGTGTGTGTGTGTGTGTGTGTGTGTGTGTGTGTGTGTGTGTGTGTGTGTGTGTGTGTGTGTGTGTGTGTGTGTGTGTGTGTGTGTAGTATTTAAATTGTATCCCACTGTGTTATCTACACATTTGTTTTTTGTTGTTGTATTGATTTTTTACCATGATAATATGCAATGTAGTTTCATTATTCATTAAAAAAATTGATAATAAATATTTATTATAATTAAATAACTAATGGAAAAATTAAATGATAATTTTCTTAAATTTTACATATAATAAAACTAGATATAGAAATAAGAAAAAAATGTGATAAAGTGTAAAAATTTGTCATATGACATAACTAGATAGGAAAACTAGTAAAAAAATATGGGATAAAAGTATTAAAGAAAATGATTTATGCTTGTTCTAGACTCTTAGTGGATAACATAACCATATAATTCCAAAAATAATTCTAAAAAGTGGTGAGGGGGTGTGTGATAACATAAGAAGCATTCTGAGAAAAGCCTAATTGATTCCCTAGTGTCTTATAATATTAAACTCACAAACCTTGAGATAAATCTAATTAAATAATTCAAATCTAAAGCATGATATACAATAAAATAATGTAAGTACTAGGATAAGGCTAACTAGAATCAATATCCATTAAGATAATTATGGAATAATGTGGAGGGAAAATAACAAGGTGCCATGAATGTGATATGAAATATTTAGCAAAGATAAAACACCCTATTAAATTTTTAAAGACTAGGAGTTTTATAAATCGAAAGGTTTAGGAACCATATTTTGTAAGGTTTTGCTTTGGGAAAAATAGTTAAGTATTAGATATGCCCCAAGAAGGTTAATAATGAGAATTAAATATTCCTACCTTCTCGTTATATGTGCCCTATTTCTTATAATCCATATAAACCATTGAAAACTATGATGATTGGTTAATTATATGAAAAGGAAGAAGACAAAAATGATAGATATAAGGAATCTTACCCTAGTATACTAGCCTAATGCACTCCAATGGACATATAGATCTACTATGAGACCAAATGTGGAGTTTTATATTTTGTCATGAACCTAAACACTTGTCAATCTAATTTTTTTTTTACTCTATTGAGACTCAACTGATGACTATTTCATGGATTATTTGGTTTGCTAGTATGACTTTAATTCAATAGTTTAAATTTTTGGCATATTATTGTGATTATTATGTGTTTCCAATATATGTTATTTGGCTTAGTTTTTTGTTGAGACATTTTTATTTCATCTCATTACTGTTTATATTATAAACTTTACAGTGATATTTGATTATTAAATGCTTATATGGATTATGTTTCATGAATTCAGAATAAAATGATTTATCGTTTGATTTAGGTATATTACTTAGTGCATTTATTATGTTTATCTCATCTATATATTGTTGATGGTCCTTTTGGTGACCACAAGGATAGGTGCTTGTGAGTTAGGTTGATTTTTTATTTTATCAGTTGGGGCATGTTGCAAGTATGAGAGTTATTCTCATGATCTTTGAAAATGAATATGAGCTTCTCTTCACTATCTTGATTCATTGAGCTTAGCTTTTCTCTTGTGGTTGTTCTTTTAGTATTTTCATTTGGTGTATTGATTTGTTTGATGTTTGTCATCTTGTGTTCATCATTTAATTCTTGATCATTAATTCAATCTTGCCATTCATGTCAAGGAGTCACGAGTGTCTTGATATCATGAATGCTTTACTTGGTTGATTTAGACTCATTGAGAGTCAGGTTTTTATCAACATCTAATGTCGAGTTTGATTACATGATTAAGATTTATCTCTTATTGTGTGATTTTGTTTACATTTATCTTTCTTGGTTTGATTTATGTTTTAGACTTACAATGTGCTTTAAGGTTTTGGTGGCTTCGTATTTTTGCATAGTCCTAGTTGAATAGAACATGGACTTGTAAAAGAGCCATGAACTACCTTGGACTTACTTTTGAGTTTTGGTGGCATTGACTATACTCTACAACATTATTGTTTATATCGATGTAGTTGGGTTAAAATACTTTAGTTAGGTTTTAATGTTGTTTTTTTGAGTTTGAATCCATTTGTAAAACCCTAACATTTTGAGGGAACCCCTGCTAGAATTTTTACTTGTGGCTAACTTGGAGAGTTTATTAGGAATTATGGCCATTATGTCATGGAAGTTTTCATGGAGACTTTATCTTTAGTTATGGCTCTATTTTTTGGCCATGAAGGGAAATTTATGTAGAGTTTCTTGGTTTTTTCTTCATCATACAATGAGCTGAAAAATATATATAACAAGCTAGGAAATTCAAAGGAGAATAATGAAAAAAAGTGAAGAAGGTGATTGGACTCTTGCATTTTTTTTTTCAGGCTACCAAGTAAGTTTTGCATTTCATTTTCAACACTTTTAGGTGTTTAGATTACATATTAGTATTCTTTTTTATCTCTTTTTAATGGTTTGAATCTCATGTTATTAGCATGCAAATATAAAATGTGTTTTTTGTGTTTATTTTTGTAAAAACCTATATGATTATGAACTAGGGTTTTTATTACCTATAGAAACCATTAGTTTTATGTATTAGGTGTTGCCTTGGTTGTGTGGCCATGAAGGAAAATGTGGACTACATTTTTATTTATCATTAGGGTTTTGAATATAATGACATAATGGTTTTGGGTTGACCCTAGAAAGAATTTTGGGAGTTCATTATTTCCATTCAAAGTTCCTTGATTCTATTGGGTTATTATTACATAGGTTTTTTAAATCATTTCATTTTATTTTTTCTACTTTATGTTGAAATCACTCTTTACTTGTTAGATTGTGTTTGTACATTTTGAACTGTTGACAATAATTTCATGGAATAATATAAGGATTTGATCATGAGGGTTTAATTTAAAATCCTAATTATTTTTATCTTTCCAATATTTCAATTTGGGAAAAATATTGACTGTTAGTTTATTAACTCAATTCTATTAGCAGAATGTTTTCATGTTATGTTATTTTAACTACAAGTTGTATATTTGACTGTTGTCTAGATGTGTATGAACTCTTTTGATTGTTACATGGTTTGATAAACTCATTTATCTAAGTTATTATTATGACATAAGTGTTGAGGTTTTATGTCTATTAATTTTACACTTAAATTTCACAGCATATTGAGTTACTTTGATCTTTTTATTATCATTTATCATTGAATGAGGAATTATGTTCTTATATTAGCTTTCCTAGTTTAATGTGGTGGAAATTAATGAAAGGGAAATAAAAGTTATATATTTGAGGTTTAGGTTATATTAATTTAATAAAATGTGATGCTAAATATATGAATCTCATTTTTATGAGTTATAACCTTTAGATTAGGTGTTGAAACATTAATATTCATGATTTAGAATATGAATAAGTTTTGCTCTTATTTTATTTAAGTTGATGTATTTTGAGTCAAGATCAGAATTATTCTCTCTCTTCCTTTGATTTAATGTACCCTGATTCCTAAATCCATAACCAAATGATGGATGGGGTGGTCTAGGACCACTTATAGTTGGGCTCATTGGGATTGGAGGGGCAGTTTTGTTTATTGAACCTATGAATATAAGATAAAATTGTTGGAATTCTTCAAAATGTGCATTATTTATGAATAAATGAAAGTGAAGTTGATACATGTTATTTTTTAAAGTCAATAAAATAAGTTTTGGAACATTTTTTTATGATCTTCATTGATTATAATTAATTCTTTGAGTTATTACATTTAGTGTTATTATTATGTTTATACTTCATAAATAGGTTCACATAGTATTTGAGTTAAACTATAATTTATAGATTTTTATTATTAATTAGCCATTTTTTTCAACTCGATATGTTTTTGTATAATGTCCTTTAAGTATTTTTGTTGTCTCACTTAGATGATGTCCAACTATTATCTTAGTGTGATGCATATAATGGAAGAGGTTTTTCATAGCTATTGACTATGTGGTTGAAAATAATTGAGCTATAAATTATTTTATGAGGATTTTATTGATTGATAATGATTGGAAATATGTTCATTTATTAGTGTTTTCATTTTTAGTAAAATAAGTAAGAATAATTATTAATTATAGTTGCAATGGTCACTTATCATTCTTTTAGTGATTTAAACTCTTGACAAAATTGTGATTAAAACAAGAATGTTCTCTTAGAAGTATATGGTATTTTTTTAAGTTGAAATATGTGATTTAATTTGAATATATCACCTTAAGATAATCATTCAAACTTATATATTTCTTATAATAACTTTCAAATTTGTTATGCTATAAATAGGCTTTTGCAAATGGCTAGGAGATTGTGGAGTTTTGTGTATTTAATACTAATAAGAATAATTAGGTTCTTAGACATGATTTTTATAATTATTTACCTACCTTTGTGTCTATTTGTATCTATTAATAAATGAAGGAGTTTGGTGCTCATCCATAGACGTATTACAAAATCATGTTTTAATAATTATGATATAAGGTTCTACCTTAGGTTGATATGTTGAAATTATAAAAACATATTGGACTCATTTTCAATTATAGATTAATTTGGAATGATTTTTACTTGAGTCTTAACTTTTAATATAATCATGAAGTCTTAAAATAATGACCTATAAATAGGTTAAGCATTTTATAGACATTACTAAAAGTGAATCATTGTTATGGATTTATGTCAATCACATATTTAATCAACTTATTGGATTAATATGTAAACTTCATGATCATAATCATCCATATGAAATGACTCATATTGTCATGAGTAAATGAATCAGGTTTAAACACTTAACTAAGTTATAAAAGGTGCAATTGGTAACTAAACCAATGTAATGAAGGCTAAGTGAATTTTATGAATGTTCACATACAAAACTTAAGCATGGTTGTTAAAACATTAAGATAAAATGAATTACATGCATAGTTAATTAGTGCTTCAATTTTACTGAACAAGTGACATGAATGAATTGAAATTTGGAGCTCAAGCTCTATTACAAGGTTTGCAAGATGGTTAATTAGAAACACACCTAAAATTAATTTGAACATGTTAGTGATGTGATGGATACTTATGTAATTACATCCACCATTGAGAGATAAATAATACTTTCCTAAAATCTAAGATTGGATATGTGAATCTAAGCCAAATTTGAAATTAATGTTAGTTCATTAGTATGAAGTCATAAGTTCATTGATTCTTACAGTGATCATGGTACAATGATCATATGGACAACACTTTTGTAGGGTCCTTTTTGGCACCAAAAATAAGGAAATAAATTTAATAAAATACCTTATATTGTATTTCTTTTGGAAATAGTCCTCCAAATGATCTATGGCTATTAGTATAAATTTTGGTAGATCTTACTTAAGAAAGCTTAGTATGATGATTCTTCTATTGAAATCTTTGTCCTTTTGCATTTGTTTACTAAACTCTTTTTGGTTTACCCCATCAGGTGCATACTATTTTATGGTCCATATAGGTACTCAATTCAGTTTATAAGTTGGTAATGGATTTGTTAGGAAGGCCATATAGGAAGAACCTAGATAAGTGTGGGAGAGTGTGTTGTTTATACACTAAATTTCCTCTATATAATTAATTAGTGGGTAACCACTTCCTGATGAAGTCATTAATTATTTATTAGCTTGGTCTAGTTATTGTGTAGGATATAACATAGTTATGGATCTCATTACATTTTTTGTGATAACTATTTTTGGAATATTTGTAACATAGTTTCTTATATTGGTGTATAAAACAATTATGGATATTATAGATTTTAATTAGGATAGGGGAATTCTAGTGTTTTTGATAACATATTTTATAGTCATGAATGAATTTTAAAATTTTCCATTTGAATTTAATTTTTTATCTTTTGATTATTTATTGTGATTATGTTTTTCTAATGTCTTCCTCCATACAAATTTATATTACCAATAATATGAAAATACTTGATATATTTTACTTGAAAATTATAGAGGAGAACCTAAAAAATAAATGCTTATATACTCCTAGGTTGAACTTATCATAGGGTGAAATGTTATCATTAACGTAAGTGTAGCTCAAATGGGAACTGAAAACTATGAATATTACATGCAAAATATATTATTTTATAATGATGGAATGCTAGTAATTTATCTCTTGCATGAAGTTTTTGATTTTAAAATTACTTAAAAATGGGATTTGAGGTATATGTATCAGTTAGTATGAATAGTATATGAGTGTTGATGTAAGCCCAATGAAGTAATAAGATGGAGAAAATAGGTATTAATATCGTTAGATGGTAAATTTGGACCTATGATAGGTCTAACACAATAAAAAAAATGTGATTAAACCCAAGAGGGAAGATGTGGTAAGGTTAGATAAACCTAAGATGGATATAGTCATAATCATCCAAGAAAATTGAAATAGAAACTTTTTAAATTAATCTAAGAGGAGAAATAGGAAATTAAACATATAAGGAGCTAAAGAGTAACTTCAAGTAATAAACCCAAGAGGGAAAAAATAAATTAAATAACTAAATAACTAAAGGGGAACCTCAAGGAATAATGCAAGACATGAATACCAAATAAAACATCAAATGAACTAAATAATAACCTCAATGAATATAATCAAGAGGGAAAACATGAAAGAAACATTGTATGAATACATGATGAACCTCAATAAATAAACCCAATAGGTAAAAAAAAAATAGTATGTAAATGTTAAAGAAACTCTAAGATGTAGAAGATATTAAATGAAATTCTAAACAAATGATAGTGACAAGAGATGAATCTAATAATAAGACATATAGTAACTCAAAAATTCCTTATAATAGCATCATATACCTCTTATACTATGGAATATATATTCCATAAAAAATTGTATTATGATATGACCATATTCTATTTAACTCTCTTAGCACTTCCTTATGGATGGCCTCAACTAAAAATGTAGGTGGGATGTGATATAAATATATAGGATATAGTATGTTTTATATATTTTCACCAAAATCCTCATGGGGAGGTTTCTCATACATAATTTTGTCCCCTAACAATGAAAATTATCTCATATTTTTTTGATGGACTCGAATCTCATCGATGGAGCATGAATAAAATATATTCCAATAATAATATCACTCCCCTTTATTTTGGGAATTTCAAAGAATTTTTATAAGGATAATGACTATTTAAGTGTTAATATGGATAAACTGAATGACTCTATTGATTTAAAATATGCACATGAGGTTTTTAGTATACTTGATAATCTACCATAAAATGTGTGTAAGTGACCTGAAACACAAAAATGCTTATGTGCAAAATTTGGGCATGTTTATCATATTTCTACCTTTGGACTATATTATTTTGAGGAAAGGTGCTCTAAATATCTTTTTTATGTCCTATAATTATCTATGACACACACACACACACACACACACACACAC
>JARHVA010001513.1:3332500-3372500 GCA_037957365.1 Torreya grandis
AACTTAACCAGTTTGAACAAATCTAACCTAATGGGGAAATCCTAATGTATGCCCTCTTTTGATATGAGAGATGAGAACTTCAAATGAATCATTTTAAAATGTGTAAATAGATTAACATATATCATATGAGGTTATGCTAATGTATTTCATGTAAAGTCACATGAAATGGTATGTAAAATAGATAAATTTGATCATTATAAATGTGTATTCTATAATGCATGATTCATGTTAAGAGATTGCCTAATGTAACCATCATTTTTGTAAATGCCCTTTTGAAGCTAGGTATTTTTTATGAAATAAAATAAATCCCTTGCATGTTTCTAATTTGGCTTATATTTTTATAGCTTGATATTTTATTGATTTCCCCTAGTGGGTAAAAAATAAGATAATAAATGATTTCACACTTATGAATTATTCAACTTTTGTAGATAATTTCTATAGGAAATTTTTATGATCTCACAACATAGTTATAAATTTCCCCCATGCAATAATTATCATGAGGAGGATATTTTATATCTAAGTTCATAAAAACATCTTAGGATACAAAAATAAATGAACATGAAAATATTAACATGCAAAAGATAATAGTATGTGTGTTCTAATGCAATTGATGGTGATTGAAATGGGCATATAAGTGTCCATATATCATGTGTACTAGGTCAAAGTAAATTAATTACAAATTTTAATTTTTATACATTACAACACAAAAGTTGTAAAGTATTAATAGGTTGATCTTTTTTTAAAAATCATTTGAACTATGTTTTATTCTTATTTTGACCTATAAGTGTCTTGATACCACCATGAAGCACTTTCGATGATATTTGAGTGATAAGAGAGTGCACAGCAAGTTGAGTATCCTTTAGGCCTAATATGTTAAAAAAAAATCACTTTTTGAGTTGTTTTAAGTGTTTTGAAAAAAAAAATCCTAAATTTGTCTTTTTTTAGGCATTTTAAGATAGTTTTGATAACCTTCAAGAGGCAGCCTACATCTTGCAGATGTGTATAGGTCATATCAAATATACTAGAATTTTTTTAGAGTTGTGTCTCACAAGGGTATAGTTTGTATTGTAGGATTTTATGAATGATTAAATTTATCTTAATTTAATTTTCATTATTATATTATATTTTTTTAGTTGATACATTTTGGATATAATCTCATATTTAGTATATTTGTAGAGTGATATTCATGTGATGTAATATTTTTGGGGTTGACATATGGATATTATTCTAGGATTGGATCTTATTAATGCCAATTTGTAGATAGTTGGCAGGGCAAGGTTAGGTCCTGTTGCCTACATAGATACTATGGCCTATGACATGCATCTCGTTATTGCATTGGTTGAGATGTGAAACACAAAACATTTACTTTTTATCTCCATATAGGGGATATTACTATGAATCTAGAGGATATTTGAAATGTTTTGAGATTGCCCATAATGTGCACCCACATTTTTATATAGAGTGTGGAGGAATTGATCCCGAAGGGGAATACTCATTAGTATATGACTATACATGCCCAAAGAACAAACAATATTTCATGAGATGTAACTATCTTTATTTTTGATATTGTGTTATTATATGTTTCATGATTTTAGAAGTATTTATGTTCTATGTCAAGTTAATTTATAGTAGTAGATGGAGGATGAAAATTTCTTATCATAGGCACAATATTATTCAAGGTGTTAAGGATCATAGATCTATATAATCATAGTATTTTATTATGTTGGCCCATTTGAAAAAATATTTGAATAATTTCACTAGAGATAATTAAATCTAGGGATTAGGAGCAACCATTCTTTTGCATACATTGACCTATGAATATATACTAGTTACATAACTAGTGGAAGTTCCCCATGTAGATTAAGTCCATCCCAAGATCTATGTTCATAAATGGGTTGGTAATTTGTGTACTAGTTATAGTACCATGGATTATTATATTCTTTTTCATTGGTTCATACCTGATTAGATTGTATGAATCCCATACATAGGTTTTTAGGTTGGCCCAATAATTTTATATAACTACATCATATCAAAGTTAGTTGTTGGTTTCATGATAAGTTTTTAGGTGTATATGAGAGATTTTAGTAAAAAAAATTCATTGTATAGTACAATATAGAATGTGCCCCCAGTACCACATTATAGTATATGGACTCTGAGTGTTATTCAGTATCTATGGGATAGGTCTCAACCTAGTGCCAAAACTCTAGCATTGATTCCTATGGGGGAGGTAAAACCCCAAGTGGATATAGTTTATATTTATGACACTAGATGTTTTTTTAAGTACACTCAATGGTGTAGGTAGGTACGATGTCCCTTATTTTTCCTTATTTTAGTGGTGAAATCCATAGTTACACCCTAATCATAACCTGATGTGGAAATGGGTGGTGATAGAGGAGCACATAGGCAGATTGACAACTTGATGTAGTTGTTATAGATGGACATAAGTAAACATATGTATTTGGTGTGGTATATTATTTTATTTTATTTACTAGTTTATTTTCATAAGTTTCATGTGAATTTACAAGGGATGCCTATTGGATAGTTATTATTTATGTTTTGATTTAAACATTAACAAGGCATATCCTTGATGATATAGTGCCAAGTAGATTTATAGAGTTAGTAGATGATATTTCATGGGTGCATGCACCTTTATTTGATCTATATTATTTTCAAATGTTTTTATATTATTCTTTCCAGTGATCAACCTGACTTGAAGGCATAATTAGAAAGGTATTAGATGCCTCCAATAGTTAATTATGTTGACTTGGGTCAAAAATAAATTTTTAGAGTATGTATATTTGTAGATTTATCTTTAAAAACTACACATAAGTTTAGTTTTATATGTGGACCAAGAGAGATGTATTATGTTTGAGTCCTAGGATCATAATGCTAATAATGGTGTTTATTCTTTATAGAATCTAGGATTAGATAAATGAGATTAGTGTTGAGGGACAAGGGTATCATGCCTCCATTAATGAATGATTCATGTGTTATTTTAAAAGATTATTTGACTTTGATATATGTGATTTTGTTTATTTTCCATGTTATACTTGAGTAATCAATTTATGAGATTATTTAAATTGTTATTTAATTGCTGTGTATTTTTATTTTGTCATTTTATATTTATAATAATATGTATGTAATGCATAAATGATATTGTATTTAATAAAAATGCATATATATATATATATATATATATATATATATATATATATATATATACATACATATATATATATATATATATATATATATATAAACCTATGACATCACCATAAATGGTGGTAATATTCGTAATAAAATAGTCTGACCAAAAACTTAGAAATAATGTTACTTTATACTAATCTAGATCAATGACTAGAACCTATCAATCTATCTAACCCATGACGATTCTTTGAGATTGTTTCTTTTCTTTCTCATTTGGTCTATTATTCCTTACTTGTTCCATTTACTTTTTTATTTAGCTTTGGTACCCACAATTTTTTTATGAGATGTAATTATATTCTTTTTTTAACTTATATATTTCTTACATGTAATAAATTTTCCTTGGAAAGTGAATAAGACAAACATATTAATTTTATCAAAATTAACTCCCATTTAATGTAAACATGATTATCCTAATATTTCATTACCTTTTGAAATGTCTTTCTCCACCTATAATAATATATCAGATAAATTATGCCCAATAGTGATTGGTATTATAACATACCCCATGGCATCCTCATAATTATGCATATGTTGGAGATCTCATTCAACATATCCAAATTCATTAAGAAAAAACCAATTTTGCATGTGTTTAATTATTTATTTTCTTCTAAAATAATTATTTCTCTATGTTTACCTATAATAAGGTATTGAATGACCATTAACTCCTTTATAGTAATATTTAAGGGAAAAATAAATCCTTATGTAATGTAACATAAAAGGTCTTATTTGAGTGTGCCTTCCCTAGAATATCGAGTGATCATTGCCTCCTTTAAAGGAATGTCTTGGGATATATTGGCCTTCATGGAATGAGTGGTAGAATAAGATAGAGAGGGGTACCTTGTTTAACTATTTTTAACTCTACCAAATGTGATAACTCCTCTATTGACAAGTTTTTCAATAGTTTTTTACAATGCATAATAATTATAATCTTTATGTCCATTATTATGATAGTTATAAAATTATATTTCCCAAAATCAATTGAGATGATGGGGATAGTGATGGTAATTAGGAGGTATCTTGATTAATCTCATGTCACGTAATTTCTATAAAAGAAAACCTTGTTTATCTTTAAAACTATCAAACTTAAATGGTTAATTATTATTTTTAGAATGTAAACCCATGCAATTTGTTGCCTTATAAACCATTTTATTTGAATATTATCTCTTCATAATGACCTTAATTGGGTTTTTATCTTTATAATGTGATTTAATTGGATTCACTTCATTATGTGAAACTCCCTTATTAGATGAAGATGCACTTTTAACACTTTTTTTTTTACTTATGTGAATCATATGTGAGACCAGTTGCATAGGTGAAAACATCTGTGTAAGTTTTCTCAAAGCAAGGATAATATTCTTAAAGTTATATTTATTTAAGTGGAGATGTAATACCCCTAATAAAGATAAATTTATTTTCCAAAGCCAATGTATGATACATCAAGTAATGTAATATATTTTTAAATCATAAAATTTAATTTTAATATGATCATCATGACCTTGTTGTAATAATTAGATATGTTTAAATGTTAATTTAATAACATTTTTATTATTGAATTTGGATTAAAAATATTCCTCTATGTTGTAAAATAAATTAAAGACCCCCTAATATAACCACTCTAATGATTCTCTAATTAATTTTTTATGGAAATATTTTAATAATATTCTTCCATAATTTGAGCATTTATATAAATAAAGTACATATTATGTCAAGTGATTACTAGGATCTCCATGGACATAAAACCTTTAAAACTTAGGCATGAAAAACTATTTAAGGTAAATATAGTTATGCATGCTTCATGTTATAGGTTTTCTTAATATGATATTATTATCAATATTAGGATGAAATGATTCAAATTATAAAGTGAGATAAAATAAATATTTTGAAGATCACTTATGGCATGCATCAAAGAGATGATATGGCTAATGTGGATAGAAGTGGTTTGTAAAGTTTCATTAATTGGTTTCAATTCACCATATAAATTAAACATTTTTATAACAAATTCATCATAAACATTTATATCATTGCATTTCTTGGAATTAAACTCTATATAATCATTATTTCATAACTTATAACTAACATCATAGTTATTTTAAAGAGGATAAGGAATCACATCACATTTAATTTCTATACAAGAATGAATAACATCACATTAATTTTCCAAATAATAAGTAATAACTTCATATTTCATTTTTGTAAAGGAATGAATATAATCACATTTCATTTATATTGATAAAGGAGGAACATCACATTATTTTTCAATTCAAACATCATGTAAAGGAAAATAAATATCATCATGTCTCATTTGAAGAGAGGAAAGAGGAAAACATCACATTATTTTTCATTATAAGCATCATGTAAATGAGAATAAAAAACATCATATTCCATTTACATATAATAATTAATATCACATTCTATTTTAAAAAGGGGAGTATCATTAAATTCTATATTAATAGAAGTTTCATTGAATTTATAAACATCATTATAAGGGTCGTAACATGATGAGAACTAACATGCATATAATATATATAATGAAACCAAAAACTAGCAAGATAATAAAATTATCAATAGGCCAAGATCTTGAAATAATACTCAAAATTGATTAATATTGAATGAATTTAAATAATTAAAAACCTAAACCATTCTTAAATAAGCCTTAACTTGGAATTTAGAGTTGACATGCAAAAATTTGAAAAAAACTTTAAAAAAAAAAAAAAAAAAAAAAAAAACATCTATTTTTAGCAGCCACTATTTATAGTAAGTTTTGCATGCAAGTGCATATGGATTTTAAAATATTAAAAAATAATATAAACACTATAATTATCCTATGGTAAAAAATTAAAATAAATTTTATGTCTAATTATAAAAATATATAATTTCTAAAAATAGAGAATTCTCAAAAAAAAATATTAAACATTAATTTTATACTCTCAGATGATCATGTATGGCTTCCAAAAAATATTGATATCAAATTTAAGTGGATAAATAGGCTTAATACAGCATCAAAAAAATTTATATGGTCATTTTCGTGTGTGGAAGAGATCAAACAGAGCTACAAGTCAAAAGTTATGGCCTCTAGAAGATTGGCCTATTTTTTTTTGCATCATTATCCTCTAGTTGAAAATAACTCAAATCCTATGACTTGGCCTGATTATACTACTACCATTTGTATTTATCAATATTATTCATCTCCCATTCCATAATATAATTATTTTATTCTTAATGGAGTCCTTCCCACTACACCAAATACATGTTATAATTCCTTTGCCTTGTGCTTATTGTCTTCATATCCAAAAACTACAATATTTTTTCTTTCTTCTTTGGAACCTATTACTCCCAATTTACTTCTTAATATTCATCATTTTCAACAACTCCTCCATGTAATTCATATAAATATGAAACATTAAATACTATAGATATATCAAAATTCTATGGTAAACTCACTTCATAAGTATTAACATTAATTTTTTTCATAATTTTGCATTGTCCAATTTTCTTGTATTTCAACTTATTGTACGTGCCTTTTGGAAATATTTATTTTCTCAAGTAAATCATTACCAAATAACCTTATTCAAATACCTTTTATATTCTTATGATATCTACTAATGCTTTATATTTCTCATTACTTTCTTGCAACTTTCTTCTTACTCCTTACAACTGTTGCATTGCTTTGTAAATGCTTCTACATCATCACTAATTTGATTTTCAATTGGAAAGTGTACCAAATATAGAATACCCATATGATTTTTCCCATGAACAATTTGAAATGGTGACTTTAGTATTGATCTATTCACTAAAATGTTATATGCAAACTAAGCTTATGGTAAAGCCAAGTCCCATTACTTGGGATTCTCTCCCACTATGTATCTCAATAAATTTCCCAAGCTCCTATTCACAATTTCTATCTGTCCATATGTTTTTGGGTGATATTTTCTATTAAATTATAGCTTAGTACCCATATTCTTCCAAGAAGTCCTCCAAAAATGACTTAGTAATTTCATGTCCCTATCTAAAGTAATAATTTTTAAAACACCATGCAATCTCATAATATCCTTAAAAAATAATTTTACAACTCTAGTGGCATTTTTGGTTTTCTTATATTAAATGAAATGAACCATCTTAGAAAATTTGTCTAAAACAACAAAAATTGAATCATTACCTCTCTATGTGTTTGGTAATCCCAACACAAAATCCATACTCAAATCTATCCATGGTCCTCTTGGGACTATTAATGGCATGTATAGTCTAATATTTTGTGCATGTCCTTTAGCCACTTAACATTTCATGCACCTTCAAACATACCTTGTCACATCTCTCTTCATATTTGGCCAAAAAAAAAATTCCTCCACAAGAGCGATTGTCTTCATCTTACCAAAATGTCCATCCAAACCACCACTATGTAATTCACTCATTATATTCTCATAGAGACCCAACTGGAATACATAATTGTTTCCATTTTAAGAGATAACCTTCATATATAAGATACTCATCATGAAAAACATCTATCCCACCTATTAATGGATTCCTACACTACTTAACTATCTTACCTAAATATGGATTAGTATCATATAATTCTTTGATAGCTTCAAATCCAACTAATTCACTCACCATAGTAGTTAATAACACTACTCTCCTTCTCAATGCATTAGTTACCTAATTTTTTCCCTAATTTATGCTTCAACACAAAATTATACCCCTACAATAAATAAACCCACTTTGTATTCCTACTATTCAACTTCTTTTGTGTATTCACATACTTCAAAGCATCATGATCTATAAATAGGATAAACTCCTTAGGCACTAGATAGTGCCTCCAATGTCTTAATTATTGTACAATTGCATAAATTTCAACATCATAAGTATAATATTGTGTTCTTACCTCATTAAATTTCTCACTAATATGTTATTGGCTTTCCTTCTTGACTCAAAACAATACCAATTCTCACAAATGAAACATCACAATCAACCTCAAACACTTTGCTCAAATATGATCATGCTCAAATTGGTCTTTTTGTAATATTTTTCATCAAAAATTCAAATCTTTTTATGGCTACTCTAATCCATTCAAATTCTTTCCCTCTCATGTAATCTGTTATTGGTGCCATAATACTACTAATTTTTTTAATAAATTTTCTATAAAAAGTTGATAAACCATGGAAGCTTCTTACCTCTATAATTTTTTTGGAATAGGCAACTCAATAATTTCCTTTATCTTTTCTTCACCATTTTCACACCATCTACTAAAACTACAAATCCTAAAAATACTAAATTGTTTTGCATAAACCTACACTTCATCAAATTTACATACAACTCCTTTCTTAACAAATCTATTACCATTCTCAAATGTTGTAAGTGTTCTTCTTTAGTCTTACTGAATATCAAAATATCATCAAAATAAACAACTAAAAACATACCAATATATTCTCATATCACTGTATTCAACACCTTCATAAATGTGCTAAGTGTATTAGATAAACCAAATGGCATCACCATCCACTCATATAAGCCATCCCTAGTCTTGAATGTAGTTTTTCACTCATCTCATTAATGAATTTGAATCTAATAATAAGCACTCCTTAGATCAATCTTGGTAAAATAGTTTTCTCCTATAATCACATTCATCATATCATCTAAATGAGTTATATGAAATCTATACTTTATTATAATTTTGTTAATTACTCTATTATCCATACACATTCTTCATCCTCCATCTTTATTTGAAATTAGCAATGTTGGTGTTTCACATGGAATAATACTCTCCCTTATCACCTTCTTTCTTAGCAATTCAGTAACCTATTTATTTAATTTTTCATGTTCTATTGGAATCATCATATAAGATACTTTATTAGGTAGAGATGATTCTAGAATCAAATCAATGTGATGTTGAATATCTATCTTTTGTGGTAAACCATCTGGTAACTCATCAGGGATAACATCTACATATTATTTCAACACTCTTGTTACTTTTATTGGTATTGGCACCATTTTTGTGTCTTTATTCATTTTTACTAATACATAACAACAACCTACCACCTTCATATCTTGGATAAATTCTTTAGTAGAGAGTATGCTTTCTTTCTTCTCTTCCTCTTTAAGAGGTAACAAAACAATATTTGTACCACCTTTTCCAAAAGTGTATGTGTTCTTTTCTCCATCATGAATTACTTTCTTATCAAATTGCCATGGTATCCATAATAACACATGACATGAATCCATTAAAATAGCATCATGCCATATTTCATCATTATAACTTTTTCCTATAGAAAACTTGATTAAGCACCTTTTATCTACTATAACTTCATTCCCTTTCTTAAACCATGAAATCCGATAAGTATTAAGATGCTTTTCACATTTCAAATTTAGTTTCTCTATAATTTATTTAGAAACCATATTTTCACAACTCCCACCATCTATAATTACTTTGTATACCTTTCCACCTGAAATACATCTTATTTGAAAAATATTTGATCATAGCCATGCATCACCACCTTCATTATTCTACACTTGTTTCTTCCTTGGAGTGATCATGGTTCTTCTCATGATGATATTCTCTCCAACATCTGTAGGTGTAACTTTATTATTCTATTCTTCTATTTTAGCCTCAACGAGATTCACTCTTGGGTAATTTTTTTTACTCCTTTCTTGATCTTGATAATGTGGAAACTCAAACACTCTATTACCTTCTTCTCCACATCTATAATAGACATAATATCTATGTTAATATAGAAACCATCCTCTAGCACTACTATAACCTCATCCTCTCTAAAATCCTCTTCCTCTTTATTGGTATTGAAATCCTTGCCTATTATCATTTTGCCTTTCTACACCACGTGATGATTAACCTTTATTGGTATTAGAACCACCTCGAGTGGTATTAAACCCACCTCATCCCCTATTTAGAGGTGATCCACCTCTTCTCAGACCAAATGATGTTCTTCTGAAATTCTACTTATTTTGTTTTTCTTTTACCTTCAAAGCTAATTGATAAGCCTCCTTCATGCAAATTATTATATGCATGCTTAATTCATCTTGAATAGAAAATTTCAAACTATTTACATACCTTGCACCCATATACTCTTTTTTTCATCATAATCTACTCATATGGAAAGCTTATAAAATTCATCTATATAATCTTGTATACTATGATATTTTTACCTCAAATTTTGAAATCTTCTGTATAGGGTTTTTGCATAATCCACAAGAAGAAATTTCTCTCTCATCTTCTTCTCCATTTTTTCCAAGAATTAATATTCTCTTTACATTTTATTTGTCTCTCTATCTATAGGTGATCCCACTAAATCATTGTATGATCTTTCAATTTTATGCATGCAAACTTTAGCTTCTTGTCTTCTCTCATAGTCTTCCACTCAAAGAATTTTTCCATGATATTCATCCAATCTATCAACTCCTCTAATTTTATATTGCCTCCATAATCTAAAACATAAACTTAGATTCTTTCATTCCTTCCTTATAAATCCTAAACCATCCTCTCTTCCATCGATGGTGGTTTCTCTTATTGTTCTTCTTCTTGCTAAAGTTTTTCATCATGATCTATATCTTCCTCATCATCACCTTGTCTTCTTTCTTGATTGGTGATAACCTCAATTAATTGTTCTACTTGCCTATTAGCTCTTGTATAGTCTAGTTCATCTATGTAATACCTCCTCATCCTCTTTCCATTATTTACTCTTCCAATATTTGAACTTGCTCTGATACTAGATAATGAAACTAAAAACTATCAAGACAATAAAATTACTAATAGGCCAAGCTATTAAAATAATACATAGAATTGATTCATATTGAATTACTTAAAATAATTAAAAAACCAAAAAATTATTAAATAATACTCAACATATAATTTATATTTGACATGCAAAACTTTGAAAAAAACTAAAATCTAAAAAAACATACATTTTTAGCAACTGCTATTTATAGTAAGTTTTAAATGCAAGTGTGTGAAAATCATTAAATGTTAATTTTGGACCCTTAGATGATTATGTATGTCCTTAAAAAATATTAAAATCAACTCTAAGAATATATATCTACCTATTACAACATCAAAAATTTTGAGATGATCATTTTGGCATGTGGAAGAGCTCAAATGGAGCTACGAGCCAAAAGTTATAGCCTCCAGAAGATTGGCATATTTTTATGCATCAATAACCATTATGACCCAAATATTTATCTAGATTCATTTAAAATATTACAACCACAAGATATTCATTAGAATTAGCTACAATAAGAGAGTGATTATCTTCTTAAGACACCAATTCTAGAATAACATGAAAAAATTCTTATTCATATTAGATATTCCTTTTGAAATCATCTTTAAAGACATTTTTGAAAAAAATTACACTTTCCTGATTAATGAAATCCTTATAAAAAATTATTTGACCTTATCTATCCTTAATTTTTCTAATTTAATTGTGATCTCTATGCTTTAAGGTTGACATATGAAGAAATGAGTATTTTTGTCTCCCTCTTTGAGCCAAATATTCATAGATTTTTATCTCCAAAGACTCTCTTATCTATTAGCCATCATATGATAATCACAATGGAGTTATTTTTATTTATTATAGGAGGCCACAACATAACCATTAATTTCAATTTCAGAATCAAGCAATAAATTATCCTTTATAAATATATTTTTTTTAATGATGACATTTCCAAAGACTTATTTGTTTCATTGTTTGATTTTAACCTTGACATTTTTCATTTTTTCAACCAAATGAAACATGGTCAATCCATTCACCAATGGGAACCACCATTATATAATTATATAATATATATCAATATGGTTGAACCATATATGTTCCATTCTAAAAAGATATTTATCCTCTTTAATAGATTTATCTACTATTTTCATCTCTATGGGATTGTGATTAGACCCTATGCAAGACAAAGATTTTATAATAAAATCCTTTTGATCCAAAAAAATCCATAAATATGAAAACTCTACCAATCCTAGATTGGATTCAATTTTGAACTAATATCTTATTACTCCAAGTAAACTTAGAGCCTTTTAATTCCAAATCTAGAAGACCAATACCAGTAATGAGATAAGAGAAATCTTCCATACTATCTAGAAAAACCTGATTACCTCCTTTTTAATCACCTAGATAAAGGGTAAAATTAAAATATCCAACCATGACCCAACAAAAATCCTTGTAAGTATTCCTCAAAGCACTTAAACCATCCCATATGTTTATATGAGAAACTATAGAGTTAGGAGCATAAATATTTGACAAAATCCATTGACTTCCATCTAATAAATCTATAGAAAGAATATCCAAATGGTTAATATATTTATATAAAGACTTCCCAATAAATTTTTTACCATCCCAAAATGTGATAAAACCACTAAAATCTCTATTTGAACTAACACAAACCATGCTAGCATCCTTCCAATAGGCCTTTTTGTATAAATCAAAGAAAACCTCATAAATTTTGAATTCCTGAATGGCCAAGATATGAGGCTTATGACTTCTTCTAAAATATCTAAAAACTTTCTCTTTAGAATAACTATGCATTCCTCTAATATTCCATGAAAATACTAACATATTTAACTGAAAGGGAAAGGATTCCCTCCCTTAAAAGGAAGAATATTTTTAATTCCATCAGCTATTTCAACATTTGTATTCTTTTTAAGTGTTTCCTTTTTATAATATCTCCATAATTTTGGCATCCAACATATAGCTGGACCTTTGGTATCTCTTCTAGTGGATACAGAGGAAGTGAATTTGGTTTTTATGTTATGTGATAGGGCTCAGAGGATTTCTTGGGACTTAACCATAACCTCTTGAGAGTCTTTGAGGGAGGAAGATATAGGTAAATTTATATCTACAACATTTAATTTTACCACAAATTAATTCAAACTTGTGACTTTATAGTTTTTATTTTGTAGAGGTTGAAGTAATACGTGATCCTCTTCTATCATGTTAGAATATCAAAAATATTCATAATTTTTGGATGCTCTTTAGATAGGATATCATTTGACCTCTCTTCTATCTTTGAGACTATTGAATTTGATTCATTTATTTGTTTAAAAATTAATTTGAACCCTATGGAAAGTTGTCTCTATCTGTGAGTATTTTACCTAATCAAAATCTAAACTCAGAGTTTAACTTGCTTCCTTTTTCAAATAAACCAAGGCTTATGAAGGTTTCATATCCTCTTCTTCAATTTGGTTTCTTTCTTCCTGATCTACCTTTTCTAATATCATATATTCTTTTGAATTCATAGCCTTATCTTCCTAAGTCTCAATTGATGAAACTTTTTTGGTTCCATGCTCTGTGATTTCCTCTAAAACTTGATTTGTTTTAGGATCATTAAAAGTCACACCTCCTTTTCTATGCTAAAATGGCTTATATTGAGTCATTTTAGCCTTGTTTCATATAGGAAAAACATTAGTCAGGTGACCCAATTTGTGATAGTTGTTATAAATTAGAACTGATTTCTCAAACCTATTTTTTGTTTCTAGATGACAAAAGGGGTGTGTAAGAAAATTGAAGAGGGAAGCTCTTAATTCCCATAAATATTTAACATAATCATTCATGAATGAATGTATATCTATCTTTTGTATCTAAATCAAATGAAATCAAATACCCAAAAGTCTTGGCTATGTTGATAAAGACATCCTCATCTCATAGCTCAATGAGAATACTAGGAAGATACACGCAAATGAACATTACATTAATGTTCTCAAACTCTAGATTGAAGCCTATATGCCATTTCTTTAGGAAAATCCCTGATCTTCCAAAAAACCATGGGCTTCCAACTAATATTCAGGCACAATCATCAAATTTGTTGAGTCTGATCATGAAAAGTCCATCACCATTTTTAGTATTTCCATATGGCCTTTAGGTTTACATTTTTTCCATGGCCCATGATTTGAATAGATCAATTTTATATGTGCCCCCCATAAAATTTCCAATAAGAGTGTATTTCATTCTATAGGAAGCTCGATTAATGAGGGATGTAAAAAATTAATATGAAAATCTTTACAGTCTTTAATGGTATGTAGTTCTTTTATGGTGTGTATTTCCTTCTTATCATGTGATAAACCCTTGAGTTTATAAATCAAATAAATCTTACCTTCACTAGGTTTGACCACTACTTTACCTATTGAGATAGTGTTTTTATTGGTATTATTGGTTTCTCATTCCAAAAATTTTCTTTACCAGAATGTATGGGGACAAAAACCTCTATCTATTATCATAGCCTATTCCCATCTTTATGCCTCTTCTCCATGGTCCCATCCCCATCCCCATTCTCCCTTTTAGAATCATAATTCAAAAAAATATCTCACCCATAAATTTCCATTGTTGTCTTACCTATATTTTTTATCCTCTTTTTATGTCTATTATTGGATATAGACGTTTTTAATTTAAAAGCAAACTTTTATAACACAATCAAACAGGTATTTAAAAGTAAACTTTTATATTCTACCTCTTTGATTGTTTCATGCAATATAATTTTAATTTTTTATCTTCATACCTTTTGAGCCTAGTCAATTTGAAATTGAATCCATCTTCTTGATTAAATTATGTTGATTTTATGTATTTAATGCGGAATACTTCTTCTTGAAGATCTCCTTCTCTAAGAACCTCTCATCTTTTAGGTTAAAAAATCACTGTATCTCTAGTCATTACTGCCCAATCACTTTATTCTTAAACATAAGCATTTTTTTCATGCTTGTTCTCCTTCATGTTCTCAAGTTTTGTGTCCTTAAAATATACTTTTTATTTCTTCACTTTTGTACCTACATACACACATGACTATAAATCATCAGATATAAAATTTTGAGGCTTTATTGCCTATTTTTTCTCTCTCTTACGTTGTTTTACTAATGTCCTTAGTTATTTTCTCAATTAGCTAACTTCTCAAAACCTTATCTTCTTTCTCATAATATCTTTGAGAGGCCATTGTATTATCTTTATAATTATTACAAAATATATTTGTCTTGACTCCTTCAAGATTTGATCTATACTTGCCAAGATTGCTCTCAACCCATCTATCTCTCTTTCCATCTCTAACTCTCTTTTATTAACTTCTCTCTCCATAAAAATTTATTTCTTCAATCCCTTCATTCTTTTTCTCTTCCCTTTACTCTTTAAGCTTTCATTAGGCCTCGTTGTGCCTTTCCTATTTTATCAAGTCTATCCTACTTACTCCTTAAGATTTAATATTGTTAGCCCTTTGCCTTGAGCTTCTTTTTATTATTTAATCTCTTTTTGAACTTTCTCTTTTGAGATATACTATCTCCCTTTTCTCTTAAACCATTTATGGCTTTAGGTATTCTCTACCACTCAACCTCTTACCTTATAGGTTTCAAAAAAAATTATGCATTTCTTACTATATTCCTATAACTTGTACATAATAACCTTTAACAATCATAATCATAAAAATTTCTAAGATATTACCTTCTCTGATACCATTTAGTGTAGGGGTATCACATACATGTACCTTAGTCATTTACCTAGCTCTTATTTTTTTCTTTACTCCTTTCTTTGGTCTCTAATTTACTTGATTTTAATAGGTACTCTACTCTCTTGACACCTTTGATTCCACTTACCTTCATTAGACTCATAAGCCTCATTATACACATAATTATCTTCTCTCTCTATAAGATATAATATTTCATATCCCTCTTCACTCTTTCTTCCTATTACAAACACCATCCTCTCATACACAATTTTCAAGACTTCACTCTCTATTCTTAATTCAAGCATGCACATTCTAACATAGGTTCATAGACCTAAAAGTCTAATACATGGTTCAAAGTTTATTAACTACACACTAGTCTCATATGGCCATTCAACTAACTATTTTTATCTCCCCTTACACATCCAACTATAATACTCAATATCAAAGATATAACTCTCAAACAATCCACTCTTTCCTCTTTGAGACCTAGTCTCTAGTTAACCTATTTTAGCATAAGTCTTATTGGTTTGAATAGACTACAGGGGCTAAAAATAAACTAATACCATTTTTGGGTACCCTTTATCCTCTTACATCTTCACCTAAATTTTAAAGTAAAAAATCTCAATGGAAATATACTAACTCACCAAACCTCCCTACTAATTAGGTCTCCTTAGGACTAATTCAATGACATAGTCTTAGTGATCATATTGTACAGTACTGTAGCAATTTAAAACCACTATAATTTAGTAGATAATATTAAATTACATAAAATTATAAAGTTTCACAATTTTTGGCTGGTGGAGATTGTTAACCACCAAACTACACCCTTAGGAGAAGATTGTTCAGACCTTTCCAAATTTGGGGTAACATGGGATTAGTTTAAGGTTATGGGTGACTTGTAGTTAGACTAGACATATAGGTTATGGGGATATCTCCCCTAATGTATCATCTATTGGCTCAATTCCTAAACCTACTAACTTTTTGATGAAAAAGGATAGAAATATTTCATAAAATAAACCTAATATATGGGAGGTGATGCACCAATATAAACATCCCCCACTTACCTATCATACACTATGAAAATGAACACTAGATGAACTAATACACAAACTCATAATGACTTCTAGGCATGAGTGTTTTAATATGGATGTGAGAGATAAATAAGGACTAAGAGAGGGTGATTAATTGTTCTACTAATAGATACTTGATGAATCAAAACTCTACATTTAGCTAATGCAAGGCCATGAGCACACTTTATATGAATAGCTGAGATGAAAAACCAACCTAAAACTAGTTAAGGAAATGGGAAAAATAAAGGAAGTCTACTTGCTACCATTAACACTCATAAATGACCATCATTATTCAACACTTTCAAGCATATGATAAGGATATATATAACATCTATTCAATGTTTTAAGGAAAAAAAGTGTTTGGTATGGTAGGGATTTACCATACTCCACTAAGGATTACATTTCAATCTAAAAGAGAGTTGTTCTTATAGAGGAATTGAGAGAGAAGAGGAGAAAATGCATTAGAAAAGAGTCAAGGACACTTTTCACTCTTAATGAAGTAGTTAAAACAAAAAAAGGGGAGTGTAATTAGTCCTCATAACTCTCTCGACATGCATCACTTCATCTCATCATGGTCTTCAAGAGAGTTGGAAAAGGAATTAGACACCTCATTACAATTATTTGTTTTAGTGGTTCATTAACTCTCTTTAAAATTATCCTCTTGACCACCTAGAGATGACAAGTGGCCTTCTTGATGATCACCTATACCTTGAACTACTCCTTGCATTAATGGTTGACACCTTACACAAGTTGGTGAAGAGAATCTCCACCTTCCTCATCAAGACTCATCATGATGTGAAAATGTCCTTTGAGGCTTATTTATTTTCTTGACACCTCTAACTGATCATGAAAAGAGTGTATGATGCTTATTAATGTCATAATGATCCTTTTTCACTAATATTCATGTTCAACACTTACTTCTCACTCTCTTAGGTCTGATAGAAATTCCTCTACATTGGCCACATAGACCTACTAGGCAACTAGGCCTAGTTACTTGACTTTAGCTCTCTTGAGTGGTCATAAGACCTCCACAAGAGCTAATTAAAGATATTATAGACATTTTTAGTACTTGATAAATGTCTGATGTTATGAACTTTGAATTTACTCATTCATATTATTCTTGACCTCTCCAGGTGACCTTGTTTCTCCATCGCAAGCACATATAAAACTACCTTCTTCATGTAGATCTATAAGAACAACTCTCAGGGGTGTGTAAGTGTATTTTTAGGTGTAATAAGATGTAGGGATATCCACACAAAACTATATAATGATATTCATCAAATCAACATTCTCATAACCCTATTTTAAGCCTAAAACCCTTCAAAAGTATAATATTTTACAAATATGTACAGGTGACTATACTTGAAAAATCCATGGTGATGGTCCCTTTTGAGTGAAGAATGTCATATAAGTCTTTCTTATATAAATTCAATCCATTTTGATCCTTTATTAATCCAAAAACCTCCCTAAATTCCTTTGTGATTTTTATGTAGGGTTTGAGTGGCATGGCTACTTAACAATAATTCATAGCACTAAAGGCTTTAATGCTTGAACTAACACCCAAAAAATTGAGTCAATACCCTTACTCAACTTTCCTGATAGAATAAGAGTTCCATGTTATTCCCCAGGGATGTTCACACATGGATAATTTTCTTCTCAGGCTACGTAGCCTATAATATATGAGTTCAAGAGAGGAAAACTTACATGAAAAGGAGAAAAAATGTGTGTTTTCGGTTAGAAACACCCTAAGAGGTCTATGACATCATTCCAAATATATTCTAACTATTTGTAGTATTTTTAAATTCCTCTAATTTTCTATGAACCCCTCACACCTATGCCTGGGTTTGTTTATGTTGTAGTAAAGTGTGTCACTTAAGTAGGCATGGTGCTTGGTCATGCACATAACTCTATTTATCAAGGATTTATAGGGTTAAAGGAGTTAGACACAATGGTAACAAGGTCTAGTGCGCAACATTTAAACACATTGATGTACTGGCATTACTTTCACATAAGGCATGAACCTTATGTACTCACTTGAAGTATGGTAGCAAAGGGCCCAGGTCGATGTTGGGTTAGTTGCATCATGTTGTAGCTAGGGGGTATGTAGGGTTTAAGGGGTTCATGAGGTTTTTTGGTACATGCTCAAGTAGAAAGGGGGTCAAATCCTTACCAACACATGGAGGCCAAGGAGTCCAAATGGGGGTGTTCATTCATCCTGAGGTTGTTGGTTGGTGTTATGTTTATCATGAGGGCTCTTCATGGTGGTTAAGAGAGCTAAGTGGTATGAGGGTGCCACTCACTACTAGGGTGGAGTCACAACTCACCAATAGACTATCTAGAGAAAGAACACCACAACCCTTCTATAATAATTTATCATAAAGTAATAGCAATTTATATTCATTCATTAATATCTTGTTCTATTACAATAACTACTAATAGCCTTCACTAATCAATTCTAATTTTACTTATGCCAGAGGCTCACAAATGATCATGGATTATATATTATATTTGGCATTAAAAAAGCTTATTCCTAGTATCACTCTTAAATTCACTAGAAATTTGATACAGAATAGAATCATCATTATTCACTCTTGGAAGTTACCTTTAAATACGTTTTGGCCATTCCTCTTGTTGATTGGATAGGTATGTGCCAAAGGATGAGTAGGTGAGAGCTTGTCAGCTCCATTATGTTATATAAGAAAACTAGGTGCATGCCAGGTTATTGGTCATGGAAGTTTGCCTATTTACTCCACTACTTAAACCTCCATGCTCCTTGAACCCTAAGCTACCATGTGTATAATTGGGTAGGTATACCTTAAGGCTTATGATGCTCTTTAACCATTAGCTAGCTAGCATGGGGGCTCTGGGAGCCAATATAGTTAGTGTCAAGGTGTATAAAAAGAGATAATTCAATTCTTCTAAGGGTCTCCATGCTCTGAGATGTGTCTTAGTTGGTGCAGGACCAAGTGTTATAAAAAAAAGGGGCCTCAACATCACCCCATACAAAATTGCTAGTCTACCCTAGACTAGCCTTGAAGTACCTTAGGTGCACAGAATTTGGGTGTACCCTACTGTAAATCCTCAAAAATTTTAAAGCCTTGGATGGTGCCCTTTAAATCTTAAATGGTGACATACAATTATATAGATGTTACTTCCAGATCAAGTACATCTTTTCTTTCCAATTCCTTTCTAAATAATTTTAGCCTTTCCTTTTCCCTTCTCACCCCTCCATCTACGAGTTCACCCTACTCACTAAACTTCATCTGGAAGGCATGAAAGGCTGCCTCTATGTCTTGTTCTTTTATTTTAATTGAGCACTAAGGGATTTGACTTACACCATCACTTGCATGCACTCAATCCTTGAAACTATGAAGGAACACTGGAGTAAGGCATTCTTCTCTCCCTTTATTTTTTTGAGGCATGCATCAATGATCTATGCCTATCACATGAAGTTGCATAAAATGGTATTTGCTCTTTTGGTGCCTCTTTAAATATTAGTGAAGAGGTCTTCAATATATTATATTTTATTTGTCATTTCACCACTTACAGCCTCATAGGGGTCTTCCTTCTCCTTTAACACTAACTTTAGCCTAGGGACCATCCGCTCAATGAGCACATAGGTATAGTTGTCTCAAAGGGTGGGATTTACTTCCTCAACAAGATCAATTAGTTTTTAAAGCTTGAGTTTGGTTTCCTCAAGCTCTTTATTTATGTCTTTAGTAAATTTCCTCCAGTTTCTAGTGCAAACATCATTGATGATGCTCTTGCATACCACAAAGGTTTCCATCTTGATCAAAGAATTAGCCAAGTGCATGGGGTTCATGTCATGAGGGTTCATTAGATGGTATTCATGGCCCTCTTTAGGCTTCTTGGCATGTTATATGGCCTTTACAAGGACCTTGAACTCCAGATCATTCATGTATCAATCCATGGCCTATGAAACTTGTTGGCACATAAGGTTTTTGGTAGTTCTTGGAGGCATGCACTTTATCATGTAAAATTCATTATCCTCCTTGAACCCTATCTATGCTTTCTCATAGTTTCTAGGCTCAACCTCTACTTTTTCCTTAAGCTCTTCTTCTTCATTGGCACTAGTGCCAGTCCCTATTTCTTCAACTCTCTCTTCTTCTTCACTGGTGTTGGTGTTAGGCCCTATTTCTTCCATTTTATCTTCTTATTCTTCTTCTCCTTCCTATCTATTTCTAGGCTCATCATCTCATTATTCTTATGGGTTTTCTTTGGAAAAATTTTCCCCCTCATCTCCTTCCTAGTGTGGCACCTCTTCCTCTGCTTGTTTTTTAAAGGCACTAACATCACCCTTTTTCTCCTTAGGTACCCCCTCAAAGCTGGGGCATGACTTCTATGTGGCTTATTGAATTTTTTGGGTCTCAATGGTGAGTGTTACCTTGGATTATTCACCCCTCGGCTCTATGTCAGTATAACCCTTATTTATTTGCCATTCCTTTAGCATGCACACCTTTTCCTCTTAGGTTGTTTTTGCTTCTTTTTCCTTTTTTTGGGTGTGTTCTACCTATGCCTTCTCCATCCTTTCTTCTTTTTTGGCCTTCCCTTCCTTATACTTTCTTTTCATTTCTTGTGTGACACATGTTTATTCTCTCTTTTTAACTTATTTGGCCTTGAGTCGATCAATATCAACCTAATTTAGGCCCAAGGCCCTCAACTCCTTTCACCTCTAGTATAAGGTGAGCGATACATTGATGTGGCCTTGGTCTAGGCCCATTTATCTCCATTTCTTAAAAAAACCTTCCTCTTCATTGCCTATACTAGAGGGAGTTTCTTCTTTATGTGCTTCACCTACTCTACTCATTTTTCCCTCCACACCCTATGCATTGCTTTACTTTTTTGCTCCTCTACCTCTAACATTTGGATGACCTTGGTAGGTACCCATACATTGGCCATCTCTTTCTACTCCCATAACTCCCATGCTCTTTTTGTCTTGGCCTCATAGGATCCAAGTCTCCTTATCATATTCCTTGGTTTTTCTAGTTGCACATGTCGAGGAGGTGAAGGGGATTATTCACTAGGGGATGATTCTATGTCCTCAGGCATAATGTAAGTGTCTTATCTCCATTATTCCTCTTATAATCCCTATTTTAATGTGTCTTCTTCTAACATAGGGGAAGGGGCATTCTCTTTCTTTTTCCCCTTTGGGCTTGTGAGGGATCAAGATGTGAAACAAACATGCTTCTGATGTGATTCTATTATCAAGGCTTCCCTATCTAAAGCTATCTTTAGCTTCAACCTCTCTTATATCTATTCATTCATCTCCCCCATATTCTTTATGTGGATATTCTTCTTTTCCTATGGTATAGGGGTTCTTTCCTTCCCAACTAGGACTAGGGGTTCTCTTTATTTCTCAATGCTAGACTCCATGCCATCATCCTTTCTTCTAGGCTTTATCACATAGTACAGTCTATGGATGAAGTCAAGGATCATTACCTCCTACATAATATTAATATCTATATGGTCTAGGGCATCTTATTTGTCATATATTGATCCTCCATCCATGTGAGGAAATATGTGCCTCATCCACTAGCTTCTATGTCCAGCTCTTCAATTAGGATGTCAAGGCTCTACATGTTGGGGATTTTGATAAGTACATCCCTAAAGAAATCAGTTGAGAAGGTGAAGGGAAGATTCAACCATCACAACTTATTCCCATCCTTGAGTGCTAGATATATGATGTAATAGTTTTACATGATGATGAAGGTCAAGATTCCAAACATGCTTGCTGAAAGCCCTTATCGGATGCACCTCTCTAACATGAAGGCCTATATGTATTGCTCACACCACTTTAGCATGTGGGTCCTATACTTGACATTTAAGGCCATGGGGTAGGTAAATTATTTGTATTTTTTCACCAAGATTTTGTGGTATTTTGGGAACACCATCAAGTTGTCACCTATGCCATCAGGGATCTTGATCTCTTTCATGACTATCAAAATGAGGATGGAGCCCCATATAAACATCCCCTTTACACTATGGCACTCCAATGTGTTCTCAATTATCTCTATGGTGATGAATTATTCCATGTTGAACATTACCCCCTATACCATGTGATACACTAGCTAGAGGTATGCCTTGGAGACATCAGTCCATCTCCCTTTTAGGCATAGTTTTGAGCTTACTAGTCACACTACTACCCTTGTGCCTAGGTCCTCACACTTGATGATGGAGAAAGTGTATCCCCCCTTGAATTAATTGAGGATATTTTCAATGTGCTCCACCTCATCATCATCACCCATCAGTTGATGGATATCTCTCTTAGAGTCTGGAAGTCTAGTTATTCTATTGATTAGGTGTGTGAATATCTTCATGCATCACCCTATGAAGTACACATAGTCTTCATGTATGTGAAAGAGGAGGAAATATACAAGTTCCTCTAGTTTTACAAAGTAGGAAAACTCATAGAGTTTTTCCACACCTGAGGTCTTCAAATTATTTCTTATCGAGACATCAAAGAGTGCATCTCTTTCTAGGGTCTTATGCCCAGTCTCCACCATCTAGTCTTGTGCCAAGTCTTGATAGTGACTTGATGTCCAATGGTTATAATCCTATATCTAACATACATATGAAAATAAGAACCAAGGTTCACCCATTGACACTTTAGGTGGGAATTGCATGCGTTGGTAGGACATATTGGTTAGCACTTTGGCTTCCATCATCATAATACTAACTCCTTCTACTACCTACATCCTTATCTTGGTGGTAGTTGCTTCCTCTACTATTTGAACCCATATGGGTTTAAGTATTGTCTCTTCATATCTTGATGCCTTTCACTTTTTTATCATTATGAATATACTGTTGTTGAAGTGTGAGATGTGTGGCTTACCAAAACTCCTAATTTTGTCTTGGTATAAGTTGTCTATATGAGCTTCTCTAGCTATTAATGGTGGCTCGATGTCTATTCTAGTTTGTTTTCTCTACTTTGGCTTTTATTCACCTCTTTACTCATGATGCACTTCCTATTTTAGTTTTATACACTAATTCTTCACTTGATGTGCTATCTGATCTATGATACTACACTCTTTTAGGGTCATTTGGCATTGGTTCTCAATTAATTTAGCATGAATTTGTAACCCTATTCATTCATCATTCACCCTATTTATAGCTGGGAATGTCACTCACCATTATTAATGTCATTGTTTAGACTTTATTGATGGTTTTCTTGAGGGATCATGAGATATTTAAGAATTTCATGTCCCATCTACATTAACTACATATCTTTATTTCACCATCACATTAATTATTTTTATTAGTTTTTTGGCGATGTAACAACCTTTTTCAAATGGTCACTTCCTACTTTTCCTAGGTGGATGTTGGCTATCCTTGATGATCTCTTTCTTTGCATCTATTTGGTGTAAAATTTTCTTCTCTTATGGAAACCTAGGTGAAACACCTCACACACATGTAATTCAGCCTCCTCAGTTCCACTTATTATAGTTGTGCTCTTCTTTCAGTGTGGTCCTTTATCTTGGTCAATTTATCATGCATTGTTTTACCTTGGCCTATCCCCACCCCATATAAATTCCTTGAAAAAACCCTCTAATGTTTTATATCTTCATCTAATTTATGAATATTATAGGGAATACAACTTTTTACCTATCTTACACTCAATGGATATGAGAATCTTCTCTTCTCTTCTTGCATCCAACCTTGTTAAATGTCATCTTATCTAGGTTTTCACCCAACCTAGTTGAGCATCTTCTCTTTCACTAGTCCTATAGTGGGTCAGCATATTCAAGGGTTACTTTTACCATCTCACCATGTACCTCTTATGTAGATGTTTCTTCTTATGTAGACTATAACATTGAATTAGGTAAGTATAGTTGCAAAATTAGTTTAAAACTAATAATTTATTTTCTATTTATTTTTTAATTTCTATCTATATTTTGCTTCTTACCTATGATAATTTTAAATTTTTGATTGACTGTGTATTTGTGAATTTGTAATAGATGCTTGTTTTTATGGTTTTTTATTACTTTATTGTAGGTTTCCTTGAATCTAAGCTATAACAAATTATTTGTAGGATGCTAGTCAAATAAATTTTGTAAAAAGGCTAAAACAAAACCAAAATCTTTCTAATTTTATTATTAATGTTTTATTTCAATTTTCATTTTCATTTATATTAATTATCTCAAACTTGTTATTTTTGGAGTTAATTCATTTCATTTTTCCAACATTATATTTATGTTTTAAAGGTATGTATGTTCTTCCCTTGGCATCACATTGGTGATGATACTCTAGAATAAAAAGTAATTTCATAAATTTTGTGTTACTCAAGTTGTGTTTGTGTGTATGCTCTTCCCTTGACATCACATTGGTGATGATACCTGATAATTAAAGAACATTAAATTTTTATATCTTTTTTTAGGGGCTCTATTGACCATAGATTCCACCACCACATAGTAGGCCAAACCTCATGTACTAGTAGGGCATATAAATAGAGATATAAATATTTCAAAGGCCTAAGTGGTTATGTATTTTAAGCACACCATGATGTGAGGGGATTTCATGATCCAATACCTAGGGTTTTAATATTTGCCTCAAAATATGATTTTTTTAAAATTGTCGACACATTGAGACTCCTACGACTATATTGGGCATATTGGGACAAAACCCAACAGTGTGCATTTACTCAATAAATGTATTCCATAGAATCAGGCCTTAATATATTGAAAGGTATATTAGAGGACTCCCCTTTAAATAAACTTGTGTAAACCTTAAGGCTAGGAAAGCCTATTTATTATTTGGCATTGGTGCATTGATTAGTGGTTAGCATTGAGAAGTTACCTTCTATGCACCCTTGAAATTGGACTTAGTGAGCCATAAGAATAATATAATCCTCTATGGTTAATGATTTTAAATATTAAGCCATTATTGAGAGAATAGACAACTGACATTAGAAGGCTCAAAAGTTTTTCACATCCTTAATCCTAAATATTCACCTTTTTGTGAAATTGTGTGATTGTTTAAAGTAGGACATTTTTGTTGTTTCCTTGTGATTTTCCACATGCTACATTATTCTTGAGTTAAAATAAAGTTCTTTTCATTCTTAATACTATCAAAAATCTTAAAACTAGAATTACCTAAAACTCAAAAGTAATTAGTTATCAATCATAATTTTTAGCCACTTTGGTTCTTATTCTTAGTTTTTATTTCATTTATTTGAGTTAATTATTTTCTCCCTAGTCATTATGCCTATCAAAATGCAAATTGACATTATTAATAATCCTAATTCAAGGGTTGTGCCATTTGGAAATGACCCTTTTCAATTTGGAGGCCAAGATCATCATATAGAGATACATGAAATCACTAAACAAGAAGGAGGAGGAGGGATTTCCTAAGATGAGGGTAACCCCAAATCTATGCTACCTCCTCCCTATTTTGATCAATACATAATGTCCCAAAAAAATTAATTATTTATTTAAGATTTGGACTTAGGAGAAAAATTCCCACCTTATTTTGATGTAAAAAACTTGTAATACTTGATTGCAAGTAAAGAACCTTCCCCTTCCATTCATGATCAATCTACATCACAAGGCTCATTAGAGGGTATAAAATCCCTCATAAGATCCTAAAGTATCTCAAGGAAAAGGTAAATATATCCTCCATGAGGGATCCTCCTAAGTAAGTCATGGATTTGTTTTATGGAAACCCATGCACACCATGGTAATCAAGAGATATGCATCTCTAATCCCATCAAATGAATAATCCTTTTGGTAATCCAAACCCTAGTGATCCTAATGTGAGTTTAAACCCTAATTTTCATTCAAATATCAATCTAATAAATCTAAGTTTGAAAATTCATTCAAACTCACCAATCATAAATTTAATTAACCAAAGCTTGAATCTTCATTCAAATTTTCCAACCACACATCAAACCATTCCAAACCTAAATATACATTCAAGTTGAACCAATATAAATCTAATCACATCAAATTTGAAAGTGCATTCAAATTCACAAGTCCATGATCAAATCACTATGAGTTTGAATCTTCATTCAAACTCAAAAATCAACCCAAATCAGAGTCTCCAATCCTCACTAATCATTATCAATCCAAATCAAAATCAGAGCTTGAATCATCATTCTATCTCACCAACCCAACCATCCAATCCAAGTTTGAACATTACTTCATGCATGTTCAATAATCATAATCTAAATTGTGGTTTGTAAAATCAAGTTTCTCATCCCAATATTCTTAGATCAATTCCATCAAATCCATTTATAACCCCACTTATCATTAAATCCAATCCAAACATTTCCTTTAAACCTAACACCCATGTTAACCATATGACTAGCTCATATGCAAGCCAAAACTTAAACCGAACTAATTCAAAAAATCCAAACCTCAACACAAACCTTAACCCAAACAATTTAAATTTGAACACAAATCTTAACTTTAACCCAAAACAAAACCATATTAACCCAATCCAAAACCAACTTCACCCAAATCAAACCAATTCCAAATTAAACATGAGCTCTAACCCATCCAACTTAAATTATAACATGAATCCCTAGCAACTCAAACCCAACTTGTTTAACCAATATAATTTTAGTTATAATACTAATCCAAACCTCACAAACTTTAACACCAATCCTACACCAACAAACTTAAATTTTAACACAAACCCAAATCAACCAAACCTAAACATTCACATTAAAATTAATCATAATCCAACAAACCTTGGTTTTAACAAAAATTCTAATCTAATAAACCTTGGTTTTAATAATAATCTTAATCCAACAATCATTGGTTTTAATGCCAATCCTAATCGAACAAACCTTGATTTCAACACTAATTCTAATTCAAAAAACCTTTATTTTAACACTAATCCCAACCTCTTTGTGAATCCACAAAACAATAAATTTTTTAACCAACCTCCCATTAACTTCAAACCACCACTTAACTAGTTTCCAAAAAATAAGCCAACACAAATAAATTCACAGGTTATCCATCCAACTTTTATAATTCAACAAGTCAAATGAACCAACTATCTCAATACTTTATATAAGAATTATAAAACATCAAATACAAGGTTCAAGGCTTACAAGATGGTTCTTATTCTAAGAAAAGATAATTTAAATTTAAGGAAATTTGTTCATACCCTTATGATTTAGGTACCATGACAACAACTTTTCCTATGTACTTTAAACTCCAAAAATTTGACAAATACAAAGGTAAATGAGATCATAAAAAACACCTTACAGGATGCTATCATGAATATGTGGATGTTGCTTATAGAAATGAGTATATGTTATGATTATTCCCATGAAGTCTCAGGGGTCAAGCCCTTGAATGGTTTTCACACCTTCCCAAAGGATATATCTTCACTTTTGAGGACATTTTTGACAAGTTTGTCATTTTTCCTACAACATTGAAATTTTTTTGACCACATTGGACTCATACAACACTAAACAATGCAATGGAAAACCTTTTATTTATTCTTATAATGATGGTGAGTAATGAAAATTCATCTTACATGGTCATTTATGACAAAATTAAACATGTGGATATATTTATTAACAATCTCAACTCAAACTTGGAACATACTTTATTACTCTTTTTTATAAGGTCATTTTATGAAACTATTGAAAAGGGGGTCTAAGTTAAAATAAGGTGTATCAATAAAGGTGTATCAATATGTTTAATCCTAAAACTAATTCCTCTAAACAAACTAAGAAACCTAAGTTATTTGAAAATAATAATAACATTATTGGAGATAGTGTAACCAATGTTAAACAAATTAAAAACCCACCAAATCAATAACAAATTTACACCCAACCCATTAATAACATAACCATTCTTGGTGGTCAAACTTGACAAGGAAGACCTAAATGTAAGTTCACATGATTGGGTGATACTTATTAAAAAAAATCTAAAATTTGGCCCACATTAAAATGATCACTTGGACAAACACCAAACCTTTCATTGATAATGTTCCTAAACCTTATTAGTATGAAGAAGCAAAATATTACAAATAACCTAGGATAAAGGGACATTCTACTAATCGGTGTATGCATCTCAAGCACTATGTTCAAGACCTCATTGATTGAGGGGACATAATGATTGAAAACAAAACATCCAAAACATATAACAAACAAAACTGATGGATATACTAGGATCTATTCCCCAATCATGAGCAAGGAAAAGGTAAGAAAAAATAAGAACAACCTAGATCTAGTAATGTCAATCAACTAGTCATCCTTTCGACTCTATAGTTAATAGTGTTAATTTTATGCATCATCATGTCAATTTCATTAATTTCTAACCTAAAGAGTTCATAGTTAATAAAAAACATGTAAATCTTTCCATTCTAAGTGCATCATCATCTAATATTGAATTCAAGTAAAACATTATTTATCATCTTGAGAAAACACCTGCAAATATTTCCATATTAGACCTTCTTAAGACATCACATATATATAAAGACATTTTATAAAAAATAATCCAAGAGTATAGTGTCCCTCAAGACATCAATCCATAAATCTTCCAAGTGTTATTAGGTAATTTTTCAACTAATAATTAGGTAACATTTGATGATTCTTATGTCTCCCCTTTGGGATCTGTTCACAATCTTCCATTGTACATAAAGGTTATTATCTCTAGGAATAAGGTAAAGAGGGTATTTATAGATAATAGCTTAGTATTAAATATATGAACATTAAGGATAATAAAACACTTATTATATTAAATATTATCATTATAAACTAATATTATCACAATAAAGGCATATGACAATAATGAGCAATAATGCATAGGTATAATTTATCTTCCTTTTATGGTGGGGTTCATTATAAAAGAAACACTAGTACATGTTTTTAATCTTGATTTACCCTATTAAATAATTATTAGATATCCATGGATACATTCAATTAATTTTATACCCTCCACCCTACACTAATGTTTGAAATTTTCACATGAAGGTATGGGAGTAACCATTCAAGGTGATTCTCAACCCTTCCAATATTATAAGATATTGGAGGGTCGATATCAATAATACAATTATTTACTAGTTACTAATGACAAATTTACTCCCATTGATCATTCCTTCACTTGAAAACTATGTTAATCCTATAAAATTATTTCAAACACCTCCTCTTGCTGGTTGGATCAACACTCCAACTAATTTTATTTCCATAGAAAAGCCTTCCACCAGTAAAACATCCAATCAACCAACTATAGAATAAACTTTCAATTAGCCTTATACTGAACAAGCTTCCAATCAACCATACACTTCCAAAGCATCTTCATCCTCTTCATCCCATTTCAAAACAATTTACAAAGGCATGAATAAATATATAATCCAATATTTTAATTATACAAGCAGAATCCATACAAATCCACATAATTATGGCAAGCCATGCCATCAAAAATATACTCAAGTGGTTAAGATATTTGGTAGAATAAAATTTATATAAGGTGGTTTACTTTTAGATGAACATATCAAAGATTCAAATCATTCCTAATTTTACTCAGATGATTTAGCTACTTGATTGACCAATAATAAATATCCCATTATAAAATTCATTATGTGAAATATTATGAATTATAAAGGTAAAGGTCTTAGTTTCCATGAACAAAGATAAATTGAACCCATAACATTAAAAGTAAATGAAGCCACTCATGGCATAGGGTTTAATACACTCAATTTACATCTCACACTTTTCCATAGTGACTCTTCTAGTGAGTGAGAGGATGATTATTCAGATAGTGAAACAAGTTCCATTCTTACCCACTTAAAATACATTTCCCTCACTAATCGTTTCCATGAGAATAATTTTTTTACACTAGACCTTTCATATCCATCCTTAATAAAGTGGGACCAACATGGAACACCTTTGCTCAATCATTTCCAAAATGATGATGCAATTTTAGAATTATTGAAAACACGAGATGACATTTCAATAGGGGATCATAAGAAGGGGTTTTCTATTTAGTTATATAATTATAAATACTTTAAGGAGTAAAAACCACATTAACATATCAATTCAACATCTACTTCAAATCATGTGGACCTAGAGGAGGAATCAAATCTTCATCCAATAACCCCAAACTATAAATAAGAATCAACTCTCATAGTTGAGGATAATATTCCTATAAACTTTAGAACAAAATAAGATCCCAAAATTTTCAAACTTTCAGTCTCTCTTACTCAATAAGAAAGTTAAATACTTACACTTTTGCTTCAAGAATTTTTTGATGTACTCAAATGGTCTTATGTAGAAATGCTAGGGCTTGATCCATCACTACTAGTGCATCATCTTGTTTTACATCCAGATGCCAAACCCATCAACTTCGTAAGATGCATCCCAAGATAATACTTTTAGTGAAGGAAGATTTGAATAAGAAATTGGTAGATAGTTTCATATGCCTTATCAATTGTTCAAATTGGATATCCAATATAGTACCTATATCAAAAATGTTATAAGGAATCAAATTCTATACAATTTTTTGTGATATCAATAAAGCATGTCTAAAGGATGATTTATCATTACACAATATAAACATGATTGTGGATTCTACTATAGGTCACAAAATGTTGTCTTTGATGGATGGCTTTTTTCGGGTATAACCAAATCAAAATCACTACTAAATACCAACATAAAATAACATTCAAAACACCATAGGGAACCTTTTTCTACCATGAAATGACTTTTTATCTAAAGAATGTCAGAGCTACATATCAAATGGAAATGATTATCTTATTTCATGATATGCTTCATGATATGATGGAAAACTGTGTTGATGGCATACTTATAAAATCAAAACCTAAAGAAGAACATCCTAAATTAATTAGTCACATATTTTAATGCATGAGAGAATATACGATGAGATTAAATCCAAAGAAGTGTGTGTTTGGAATGGAATTAGGGAAGTTGTTAGTTTTCATTGTTTCATAATGTAGCATAGAGGTTGATCCTTCCAAATTTTTAGCTATCATGGATATGCCACCACCAAAAAATCTCAAAAAACTTCAATGTCTACAAGTAAAATTCAAGAAATCATGTATTTCATATCACAACTTATATATATTCGATACCCTTTTACATTTATGTTAAATAAATACACCCATTTCAATTATAATGAAAATTATGAAACAACATTTGATCATGTTAAACAATATCTTTTCAATCCACTAATATTAATGCCACTTGTTGCTAGTATACCCTTTTTGTTATATATATCAGCTATTTAGTTTGCATTGGGGGCATTATTGGTGAAACATGATGATAGGAAAGAAAGAGAAATGTATTACTTAAGTAATAAATTTATATCATATGAACTTAAGTACTCTCAAATGGAAAATACATGTCTTGCATTTCTTTTTGCTTCACAACAGCTATGACATTATATGCTCAATAATCAAACTAAAATAATTTTAAAAAATAGCCCTCTCAAATATATTCTATCCAAAATAACTTTAAAAAGTATGATGGATAAGTGGGTTATTCTTAATGATTTTGATCTTGAGTATATTAATTATAAAGTAATTAAGGGATAATTCTTAGTAGATGCATCAGTAGAAGCACCTCTTGTTGTATAATTTTTAGATGAAGTAATAATATCTATTGATTAATTTATAGTTTGGTAATTGTTCTTTTATGGTTGCTTCACAAATCATAGATTAGGGGTAGGTATTTTTCTATTCACATCACATGGGGATTGTATTCCCAAAGATTTCAGAATTGAGTTCTGTTATACAAACAACATTATAGATTATAAAGCTCTTATAGCCAATCTCAAATTGGTTATTCAATTGGGAATCTAACATCTTTTTTTGGTGATTCTAAACTTATCATAAATCAATTAACTAATGAATTCAAAGATTATGATAATAATTTAATCTGTTACAAGTGAATGGTAGATAACTTAAATTTGTCTTTTATATTCATCTAATTCAAATAAGTACCATAGATTAGCAATAAGGAAATAGATGCCATGGCTACCATTGGTTAATTGCTTGATCTAAATGTAAAAAACAACAAACTCCTTGTTAAATACATGATGACACTAGCTCAAGATGCACCTGATTATGAAATGGTTTGTGAGTTGGTTGGTTCCACTTCCCCTTGGTATTCTAACATATACACCTATCTTTATAATAATGACCTACTACCTAACTTATCCCACAACCAATGAAAATCATTTATCTAGTGTACCTATCACTAAAAATACTTGGTATTACTTTATATCAAATAGGATATGATGGAGTCCTTTTATGCTATTTAAATTTTGAATAATCAACTTTGGCCATTATGGAATTCTATGAGGCAATCTATGGTCTACATTTGAGTGGCATTATCCTAGCCAAAAATATTTTATGGGTAAGTTATCTATCCTACAATGGAGCCAGATTCATGCACCTATGTTAAGAAATACATACCTTGTCAAAAACATTGGGACATTATACATATCCCTTCATAATCTCTAAATCCTATTACCACACCTTGGCCATTCTCTATATGGGGGTTAGACCCCATTAGCAAAATCAATCCTTATTCTTCCAATGGTCATAAGTATATTATTAGGGCAACTTAAAACTTTACCAAGTAGGTTGAGGTAATGCTCCTTACATAATTGGAAATCAAATATCAAAGTTTATCCTAAACCACATTATCACCACTTCCATATCCCTTCTACTATTATATCTAATAATAGAAAATAATTCAAAAATAAGGAAGTCAAATCTCTTTTTCAAACATATCATATAAAGCACAAGTGGTCCACTCCCTATTACCAATAAGGCAATAGACAAGATGAGGTAAATGATAAAATCATTATACACATAATTAAATTAATTATCAATGAAGTTGGTCATGATTGGCACACAACTTTATCCTACCCTCTGGGCATACTGCACTAGCATCCATACACCCATATGGGCAACCCCTTATTCCCTTATATATGGTAGTGAGTCTATCTACCAATATAAGTTGAGATTCCATATTTTCACATATCCCTACAAAAAATCATTGATGAATAATCTTATTGTACTTCATTCCTTAGTTAACTTGACCTTATATATGAGAAATGATTTAATGCCTTAAACCATTTGCAAGTATACCACAATTGCATTCATTGTAGATATAATAAGTGGACAAAATCCAAGGATTTTGAAATCAGAAATCATGTTCTTAAGAAAAACCAACATAATACAAGTGTTAAAAGAGAGAATAAAGGAAAGTTTGAGCCTAATTAGTTGGGCATGTATATAATTATCTCTAAATATGGATTGGGATCTTACATATTAGTTGTAGAAGATGGAGAGGAGTTTGATGAACCTATGAACATCATACACCTTAAGATATTCTATGCATAAATTTTTATATATGTTCTTGTTAATATCCTAAGTGTCAAAAAAATCAAAAGAAAAATATTAAAAAAAAAAAGCCACAAAAAAGAGAAAAACAAAAAAACATAGATCATCCAAAAGCGAAAACTAGTTTATTGGTGATTTGGGTAAGTAGAATGGTGAAAACTAGGTTTATGTTGCCATGAATAATCCATTATCTATATTCACCCTAGTTACTTCGGGGCATCTTGCTTTAGTCATCCATAATGTGTTTCCAAATAGTCTTTTGTCACTTGGTTTATCACCCATCCTATAACAATTTTAGCTTAGGGTTAGATACTTATATTTATGTACCTGAGTCCTTACTCATGATAAAGGAACATATTCTATATTACCATCTTTGTCACAATCATTTATCACCTATCTTTCAACCAAAACATCCAAAACTACATGATAACACTTAAGGTAAAATAAGTCTACCATCTTAGTTAAATTCCAAACTCGCATAGATTTCTTGGGAGGGACAATCATGCATATTTTTCATCTGATAATAGACACTTCATCAATTACCTAATTTTTCTTCATTTCATGTATTGGGAAAACTACATCTAGCCTAATATCCCTACGTGGACTTTTTCTAGGGTGGATTATGTTAACAACTCTTAGAAATATTGGGTTTATAAGGTCATCTCACCCACCACCTTCCACATCATCCATTTCCCCAAACATGGATTTGTTCTAAATTCATGCATTTCTCTTCCTACTTCCTCATTGATTATTGAGCTATTAGCTTATCTCTTGGCTACCAATTATCTCAACCCTCACTTAGGATATTAGGTCTTTTGTTTTTATTTTTAGGTGTTGATAAATTATTTGTTGTTTTTATTTATGTTTTATTGTCATATTTTTCATCTTTTAATTTAATCATTAATTTGGTTATTATCATTTTTTATCCTTAAACATTAATTTGGTTATTTCCTTTTTATCATTAACTATTTATTTGTTTATTATCTTTTCTTACCTTAACCATTAGTTTGGGTATTTTATTTTCTTATTATTAACCATTGATTAGTTATCAAATCTTGTTATCTTAATCACTCCTACTTATCTTGTTTATATCTTATTATTTTACCTTCTTTGGGTACTTTGTTTAAATATTGTTTTACTTAACATCATTGTGTGCTATTTTTTTTAATTTGTTTCTCCTTAAATTATTTATCTTTGTTTGTTTTATTTTTTGTTTGTATATCTTTCATATTCATTTAAAAAATATTGTTTTCAAAATAATTTTATTATAATCTATTATAATTATGTCTTCATATCTTAGTTTAAATATTTTATTTGTTATTTATTTGTGTGTGTGTGTCAAGATTATTTTATGCATTGCATTCTAGTGTGGTTATGATTTGTCTATATCATGATGCACTTTATTTTGCAAAAAATATTATATAGTCCATATGCCTAAGACATAAACAATAATCATGATTATTTTATATCATTGGTGGTATTTTGTTTTATACTATGTTAAAATTCAAGTTGCTTGATACTTACTCATGATGGAAATCCAAATTAAAGTAGAATTAAATACAAGGAAACTATCCAATACATTATCCATGCATCCATACCATATCATATATCATAATAAAATGTTGAAAATAATTAGCATGTGTTATTTTGAATTTAAAAAATGAAATATAACAGTACTTTCTATATCCATCTATCCATAAACCATGCATACATTAAAAAATAATAACAAAGTCCATATATATTTCATGCACAATCCATAATGTCTATCATAAATAGTACAAGTATCATACCCAAAATGAATTATATATATATATAGACACACACACACACACACACACACACACACACACACACACACACACACACACACACACACACACACACACACACACACACACACACATACATATATACATATACACACATATATATGTATGTATGTATGTATGTATGTATGTGTGTATATATATATATATATATATGTATGTATGTATGTATGTATATATAGACACACACACACATATATCAAATATGTCTATATAAATGATACATCTCAAAAATATATGTAAATTGATACATTAAGTCTCTCCCTACCCCTCAGATGGAACATATAATCTATAAATCAACTCATAATGTCATGGTGTACTCCATGGAGAAACCATGATGTGATGTGATACCTACCCCACTAATCTCTCAAACTATGTCGGTTGAACTAATCTCTTAGACATTGATTGCCTAATTGAGTACTCTTTATATGATGGTACTCTCTATGTACATGGAATGACCTCCTCATATAGGCTCCTATAGTATGTAGCCTTCTCTATAACCCTCATAAATCTATATAATATGGCTAGTTATCTTTGTATTACTAACAAAACCCTAACCTCTACCTCTTTTATCCTCACAGTGTCTCTCTTTTATCTATACCTTTGTGTCAAAGCTATATAATATGGCATCTATGTCTCTCCATCCTATGTAGCCACTTCAACTACTATAGCCATCCCATCCCTCTCTAGTCTCTCGACCTTTACCTATAAATTGTCTACCTCATCATGTATATATCTAATATCATCCATTCAAAGTACTAGTTGACACCTCTTCTATTAACCTACCCCTATAGTCTAATAACCTCTTTATGCAAACTTACAATCTCACTATCTCAAGGTTGGATCCCCTCATGTAGTCTATAAATCAAGGTATGATTATCATGTGATCTACCTATTTATGCTGGACCTGCCCTATCTCCTCTATCCATGTGGGTCTCATGAGTTGATATCATAGTTTTATCCTCCCCATAATTCTCTCTATCACTTTAAATCACCACCAATGGAGTCTTCCCTCCACCTAGCTGATCTATATCAACCATGATCTCTTATCTCTTCCCATATCAACATCAACCTCTCATAATATCTTAGCATCCTCCACCTTTGTAATATACACATCATGAAGATGGTTATCCTCTATAGTCTTCCCTCTACCCCATCCTTATCTACCTACCCTCTTCCCTATCACTTCACTCTTAATCCAAGATCCTAGATCTAAGCCTAATGGATTTCTGCTTAGACTAGTAACTAATCCTCATATCTAGGTGCATGATGGTGTGTAAGGAAATGACAATCTCATTATTTTATTCCCACTAATATGCATATCCATACACTACCCTAACATCAATAATATATATCCTATTCATCCATGTAATTATATGTAGCTATGTCTATCTATGATCTACTATAGTAGGATCAATAGTCACCCCCACTGCACCATCTCTCTAATTGCTTGTGCAAATATATGAGAACCTAAAAGAATATGTTATCTAACACCAAACTATCTCATCACCCTATTATGGTGATGTATCTCTATAATATAGTCATGAATACCCATAATTTAGCACTAAATCATCATATATTCCATGCATAACCCATCTTGTGGCCACTAGGAGACTATCTCTCTATAGGGTCTCTAGTGATATGGTCATCATTTATGTCATCTATTTCTCTCTATAAAAATCTAAGTCTCCCAAATGTTCTCCATGTGCCTATGATCATATTCCATATATAAGATATAGGGTCATCTTATGAATGTGTGATCATGTGCCCTAATGGCCTCTCCACTATAATGTTCTCCCAACACCATACTTGAGAACCATAGTCAAAGAATCTATACCTAGTCACGTATAATAGTCTATATACACTCTTCCCCTAACCACTAGAATTAATCCAACCCCAAAAACACTAAATAGATAAGTCTCATATGGCCTCTAACCTTAGTATACCTATTTATTTTGTATTTGGATCCCCAAAATTTGATACACATCCTATAGTATAGCAATCATATCACTTATCGATATATGAAATGTGTTGGTCTTATTATGTTATTTCTGAACTAACATAGTCAACAAAGTCTTATCTACACAGATATTAGGCATATAAATAATATATGATAGTCATGTCCCCTCTAATAATCCAAACTCATACTCAATTAATCATACTATCGACTTTAATGATCTCTATTTCTACTCTTGTGTCACCAGTACTAGTAAAACCTCCTAAAACCATAACATATTAACATAATGTTAATTCTACCTAACAACATGAAAACTTACTTACATCTCATTAAACAACATAAAAACATTTAAAAACCCCCCAAAATATTCCTTCATATTAATTTTTTGGTTATTTGACTTCCTGCCTATCTATTTGTTTGCTAACCTACCCCTTTCTTCAAAACCTAGCATTTTCACTACTTATTTTGGTGTTTTCATAATACAATTTATATAATTTGAAATTAACATATTTGATTTCACATTTACAATGTTTTAGCTATACCTTTTAGCATTTTCACTATCAACATTTCAATTTTTCACTTCTCTATCTTGTAATTTCACATTTAACCTAATAGTTTCACTACCCTACTTGATGAATTCACAACTCATTTTCATGGTTTCACAACTGTGAATTTTGAATTCACTAATCCCTAATTTTTTTATACACCAAAAATTTTGAATCATTGATTTGTGATTTCACTATTTTGTTTAATAATTTTGCAATTTACACCTAAGAATTTGGAACTTTTGTTTCCAAATTTGTAAATGGCCTATTTGTGAATTTGTTTTAGCTAACTTTACACCCTAATAAATGCATTAAAAATTAAAAATAATGAATGCAAATTAGCTTACCAGAAGATTGATTCTCTCAGGTCTTTGATGTCTCCTCATGTATTGTGCACAATGTTGGTGATGTGGAATACAGTCCATTTTCTTCCAAAGTCTCACCAAAAATATTCTAAATATAGCTCTCTTAGCAAATCACTCTGAAAATAAATGTGCACAAATGAATTTATTTATCCCAATTATTCTATTTATACTGTCATTACCAATTCAAATATTCCCCCCATCCCTCCATTTCATTCAATTTTTAATCTATTTTTCATCCAATTTTAGGATAATCTTCATCAAAGCATTTTGAATCCATATCAATTACTTGGAACCATCAAGTTTGTAAAATTTTCACTATAATTTGAAAATCTATATTTTTCTCTTTTCAGATCTACATCTTATAATCACTAGGATATATTATTCCCACATCTATTCACATGACCTTTGCATCATAAGCATCAACTAAGCATGCAATCTTTGAATGATAAAGTATTCTCTTTTTTTTTTTATCAATACTATAGTGTTCATAACTAGGGGAAACTTGTTTACACATACCTTAATCTTGCAAGTTTGATGTTGATTCTAAAAAAATTATTTCTTAATGGTCCAAATCACTTCATCATTTTTCCTTTTTCATTCATTTTGAGCATTTGTCTATTTTATTGTACAAGCCATCAAGGGGGCATCATCACATTCATTATCATTCATTTGGGGAAATGTTTTCTTCTTAATCATCAATGCTTTACTTATTATACTATTCTTCAAAATGGTATTTGTTCACAACACCATTTAAAAGAGGGAAAAATTTAGACACTAAATTACATTTAGTGTCAAAATACACCTAAACCTATTAATTCTTCTTCCTAAATTCAAATTATAATTCATGACATTTCAATCTTTATTTAAATAATTAAATAAATTTAATTTAATCAGTTGTGAACACTTTTAATCCAAATTTAATTATTAAATTTATATTTTACACCTTACCCAACATCTTCCACCTTTATCTACCTCACATGTTGACTCACCCCAACTAATCCCATAACTTCCTTAACTACCCTTGAGTCATCCCTTGAGTTATCAAATAGTTTGGTCCATTATTAATGACTCAGTTAACCATCTTCATGTTTCTTTTAACCATTTTAAATGGTCATAATCCTCATGGATGAGGACTCCTTGTCCATCATATATTATTTGGATAATTTGAAATATTCAAATAATCCTCCACCATTCAATATTTCCTCTAAAAATAAGCAAATAGGCACAAAATCTATCACTTTCATCATCCTAACTTATGATA